>JAWRVZ010000298.1:0-136053 GCA_037043235.1 Rhodeus uyekii | reverse complement strand
CACACATTTATTTTTGTGACTGTGGTCAGTTTTTTCTTCTTCTCAGCTCTCCGAATGTGTTATCTAGGTTTTCTCTCTCTTGATATTTTTTTCATGTAGTAACTGTTTTTAAAGCAAAAGTCATTTTATTTCCACATTTTTAAATGTATTTAATATTAAATTCATATTTCTACATTTTTATTGTAATATATGTACACTCACCTGAAGGATTTTTAGAAAAACCATTAATACTGTGTTTGACCCCCTTTCGCCTTCAGAACTGCCTTAATTCAAGGTGCTGAAAGCATTCTTTAGAAATGTTGGCCATATTGATAGGAGCATCTTGCAGTTGATGGAGATTTGTGGGATGCACATCCAGAGCAGAAGCTCCCGTTCCACCACATCCCAAAGATGCTCTATTGGGTTGAGATCTGGTGACTGTGGGGCCATTTTAGTGCAGTGGACTCATTGTCATGTTCAAGAAACCAATTTGAAATGATTCGAGCTTTGTGACATGGTGCATTATCCTGCTGAAAGCAGCATCAGAGGATGGGTACATGGTGGTCATAAAGGGATGGACATAGTCAGAAACAATGCTCAGGTTTGTCGTGGCATTGAAACGAAGCCCAATTGGCACTAAGGGGCCTAAAGTGTGCCAAGAAAACATCCCCCACACCATTACACCACCACCACCAGCCTGCACAATGGTAACAAGGCATGATGGATCCATGTTCTCATTCTGTTTACGCCAAATTCTGACTCTACCATCTGAATGTCTCAACAGAAATCGAGACTCATCAGACCAGGCAACATTTTCCAGTCTTCAACTGTCCAATTTTGACGGGCTTGTGCAAATTGTGCCTCTTTTTCCTATTTGTAGTGGAGATGAGTGGTACCCGGTGGGGTCTTCTGCTGTTGTAGCCCATCCGCCTCAAGGTTGTGCGTGTTGTGGCTTCACAAATGCTTTGTTGCAAACCTCAGTTGTAACGAGTGGTTATTTCAGTCAAAGTTGCTCCTTTATCAGCTTGAATCAGTCGGCCCATTCTCTTCTGACCTCTAGCATCAACAAGGCATTTTCAGCCACAGGACTGCCGCATACTGGATGCTTTTCCCTTTTCACACCATTCTTTGTAAACCCTAGAAATGGTTGTGTGTGAAAATCCAAGTAACTGAGCAGATTGTGAAATACTCAGACCGGCCCGTCTGGCACCAACAACCATTGTTTGCTTAAATCAACCAACAAAATTGCTTAAATCACCTTTCTTTCACATTCTGACATTCAGTTTGGAGTTTAGGAGATTGTCTTGACCAGGACCAACCGCTAAATGCATTGAAGCAACTGCTGTGTGCTTTGCATCTAATGGCCAGTAAGATAAATTGTATATTCATAAAAGTACACTGTGGATTGAAAATAATGATGAATTATGCAAGAAAATTGATGTGTGGATTTATTGTTCAAGACTAAAGATTATTTTCCTGTTTTGTAAGCCATTTTGGACAAAACCATCTGCTAAAAGCAAAGGCCTAAGCTGAATGATAGACTCACAAAAGCATGTGTTTTGTTGGTGAACTATTTATTTTTCAGGATGAAATAATATGAAAAGAGAATATAATCAACACCTTTATTTGAATACAGTACAGAAAGAGACATGAAATCAGAAAGCAATAAAATATGAAGAACTTTTGAAGAATGTATAAACTACATATCTGTTGAATGCTTGAATCTGAATGGCTGACAAACACTTTAAGGCGAGCGATTGTTTACAGGGAAACACATGGCTAAAGTAGTTCAGACAGGTCTTGACCGCATTACATGTTCATATCACTAAACCAAATTATTTCAAAGCTCCTTACAGCCAACAACAGAAAAAAAAAAAAAACAAGCCCACAATAACACAGACCACACAAATACATAGTAAACAATAGCATAAAAACAACAAATTATTCCCATGATTTTTTTTATGCCACAATGTTGTTTTATTATGACAAGCACAGGGTGTCCTTTCAACTTGCAGACTAAAATTATTATTATTATTTTTTTAAATACAATAACAGGACAAAAGGGTCAAAGTAGCCCAATTACAAGGGAAACGGTGGACTTGGCAACACCGTTCACACATGCTTAATATCTCTCACTGTATTAATCTGATATCAATAACTCAAGCCTTTGCTTTTAGTAAAACAGTTCATGTTGTGGATGCGTTTCCACCTCAGGTGTGTGTTACTGTCTAGTAATTCAAGGGCCCGTCGTCAATTATTCCTTACTAATGCACACTAACAAGGAGACCAAACTGGCCTTCTTCAGTCACTCTCAGCCTCTAAACCTCAAACCCATCCGGGTCACATCACAAAATGTAACCTGCTCGGAGTGTGTTGAGTGGGACCGGTTACACAATAAAATATTATCACAGCGAGAGCTGGTTCTCGTGTCGCACCAGCAGGATCTGTATTGGACCTTCTGGATCAGGAGATACTACACAAATATAAACAACAAAGATACTAAACCAGTCACAGCTTCTCGGATCAGAACACTGTAACAGGAATGAGTTTAGGGTTGCCAACTGTCCAATATCAACTAAAACATCTGATTAAGCCAATGTGACTTTATTTACTATATCTCAGACTTTCATGATCACTATAATCTTAAATATTCTGAGCCTGTGAGGAAGAGTCACAGAGCAGACTTTTCTGACTGGACTTTTCATCCAGTATTGCAGTTTTCTGAAGTTTTGTACATGCATATTTAGCATGTTAAATTCACATATAACATGTTATACATCCTTTCCCTGAATTGTGCGGTAGACAGTTGGCAATCCTGAAACAGATGAGAGTTTGATCAGCGTCTCACAGCGACTCCTGCGTAAACCACGTCATCCTCATCTTGAACTTTCTGGGGGAAAAACGCAAACACACATTCACAAACGTATTTATCAAGAACATTATTCACCATCTATCTAGTTCCTCCTTCCTCTGTTCCTCTGTTTTTTTTCCCCTGCCTTTAGTAAATCCTGACAGTAGTTTTAGAAAAACCTAAAGAGGATTTGTGTTGGTACACATTAACACCACCCAAACTGAAGTATAAAAATAAAAAATTTCCCAAACTTAAGATGATATTTTTGTTTTCCCCAATAAATCCGATTTTACTGCCAGTGGTGATTAGGAGGATATTGTATTATGCGATGTAACGTTACACAAAAACACAAACCTAAATCTGACCCACTGCTGAAATGATACAGAGACACAGATGACACACAATCATAAAGATCTTACCGATTTCTGTGCTTTTCTTTTGTAGAACGTTGGATCAGCGTAAGTGATTTCTTCCTCTCGGGTCTGACCTGTTTCAGAAATTAAGATAGACGTGTTAAAACACCAATAAAACAATTGTTATGCTTCCTCTGGAACAAATTATCAACATTATTTTAAATGTCAAGTACAGTGGAACCCAGTTATGTCAACGCTTGAAAAAAAAGTGTCGGGCAGCCAAAAAAGGGAAAAAAAAAGAGGGCGAATTTGTCCCTCTTTTGTGCTCGAGATATTAGGGTTCAGCGACATTAAAGAATCGACATAACCGATCAGAAAATACTAAGACAAATAGGGAGTTTGGCGGTTCCACTTCAAAAACGTCGACATAATAGTATTGGCGAGTTAACCGTGACTCGAGATAAGTGAACTCCACTGTATTTATATTTTATAGAGGTTTCATCTGTAAGAAATAATTGCCTTCTTGGTCTGTTTTTCTGTGTTTCCTGCAGATAAAGATCATCCCAACAGCGGCTAAAATCAACAGAGTTGCAGCAGCACCAGACATCAGCATTATGTCAAATAAGAGACGCTTCTGTTCTGTAATGAACAAAATGAGACATTAGTGTGAGTAAATCTATCAGTCTGATCTACAACGAACATTATATGACATATTAATGTTGTTACTCGATAACTACAGGTGCAACTCAAAGTACCTGCAGGACATGTGTGAGAGCAGAGTTGAGTGATGTCCAGAGGTGTCGTCTGGTTGCTGATGGGATTGTTAATCACACAGATGTAGGTGTTTTTATCCTGATACTCCACCTCCAGATCTAAAGAGACGCTTCTGTTGTGATCAGACACACTGATGCTGGACAATAAACTGTTTCCTTTGTACCAGGAGAGAGTCACATGACTCACATTCACAGCTGATGATGAACACAACAATGAACATGATGATGATGATGAAGAAGATGAAGAACAGTCTCTGGTAATGATAGGAATGTGCAGAAGAGCTGAAAAATGTTAGAGATTAAATCAAATTATAACATATATAGCTGTGATGTTTGCAGTGACAAAGTATTTGGGTGCATGGGTTCAGTGAAGTGAACCAGAACATCCTAAACTTAAACATTTATCCAATTTTTAAAACTGATGTAAACAAAGGTCCTGCATTTAGGTTGATAGTAATTCTAATGACATCAAATAAAGTGGGTTTCAAAATTCATAATAACACTGTAATTTCTTATGATTTACAGTGTTAAAAATATATCAAACAGGTGACAAGTGACTGAGTTTAGAAATTAATCTGTATGTCATAATCTATCATTTTATAATATTTACATTGTTAAAATATTAACATGTGTCAAACAAGGCAAGTAATTGTTTACTCACCATAGACAGTAACATTGAACATGTTTAATGGAGTGTTGTCATTCACGCTGGTGACTTTATAAAGTCCAGAGTCTGTGGTTCTGCTGTTTGTGATGGTCAGAGATCCAGTTTGATTCAGTCTCAGTCTGTCTCTGAATCTCTCATGAACACTACCATCGATTAACTTGATCTGATTCTGATCTTTCTTCATTCCAGCAATGACTGTGTCATTAAATCTAAACTTCAGCATTGTGTTATCATTTATCTGTATTGCATTAAAATCAATATTTAGAGTGACTGGATCTCCCTCCATCACAGACACAGACTCAGAACCAAACACACCTGAAAAACACACAGAAACACAAACCAGAGGACAGTCACAAACTCTGTTCATCTCCAGCATGACTGTAAGTACAGTAACAAACTCTCAAGATGAAGTGGATTTTATTCTATTTTAAATGAACATCTTAATGAGAACAAAAACACACATTATATCTCAGATGATCATAATAATGCAGCCGCTGGAATCTGCAATATTTTACTTTATTCTGACATTAGATCAACAGATACTTTTTGATGGATTATTGAAAAAGATGATTAAACACTCAATGAAACTTTTAAAAGTCTTTAAAACTTTTAGAAGTAAATTCACTGGCCGCTCCTCAGTTTAACATTGAATGATATGTGAGGGACAAGTATGAATCATTTATGATATTAACGACGCATGTAAATCAAGGAAACACATTAACTCTGAACTAAAACTAAAATAATGAAACTATAAAAACACAAGAATATCTTACCGGTCAGACACAAACAGAAGAAAATCACGAGAAACATTTTCCTCAGAAGAACAGATTCAGACACAACAGTTGTAAATTCTGACAAGACGACAGCAATGTAATAATAATATAGCACAGGCTCTCATGAAAACTGTTGGGAGTTTCGGCAGATGATCTGGATCAGCGTGAGGTCGCAGTCAAATGAAGTCCGATCGGTGAAAGAGTCGTTCTTTTGAACCGATTCCTTTCAATGAACCACATTGAACTGTACAGCGCTATTTAACAACATAAAAAGCGGACAACTAATTCTATATGACTAAAGTTTACTGTTAAATGGTTGAGACAAAAAAAAAAACCATGTATAACATACAAGAGAACAAACGTGGAAAAACTATCACATTTGATATATATATATATATATATAAGCTACACACACAAACATGATAATTTGTTACGTTTTGTACATACATGTTTATATCTAATTTATATGTAGTGAGAATGAGAAAAATAAAAATAAAAATCAAACCAGGAAATTGTGTGGTGATAAAGGGTCTGAGGAGAAAAGAGCTGGAAGGCGAAAATGTGTCTAGCCCTGTGTCAAGTGCTACTTACAACACACACAGCGATGAAGGTTGCAGAGATAGCCAATGTGGAATGGTCAATCTTATTTGGAGGAGGAACTTCTGGAGCACTGAATAAGATCAATGGGTTAGCATGTACTGTTAGCAATACCAAACGGCACTGAAACTGCTTTGGTACTGATTAATGGAACAAATTAGAGATGCTGTAATACAGACTAGACTTGTGTTAGATATGTTGACAGCTGAGAAAGGAAGGGTATGAAAAATAGTGTGTACATCAGGCATGTTTTTACATTCCAGACTATAGTGAGACAACATAACAAATATAATTGAGCACATGAGGATAGCCGTAAAAGAGTCACCTTGAGCTAAAACACATGATTCCAATGGTTCAGTAACTCGTGGGGAGGATGGGGCAATTGGATTGGTTTACAGGGTTATCAGTGATAGTGGTAGAACTTCTAGTTATTATGGCTGCCATGTGTAATTCAATGTGTTTCAGCATTAGTGGAGAGAAGTGTGAAAAGCACAGTTTTGTATCAAATACAGTAATACCTCGGTTTACGAGTTTAATTCGTTCCAAGAGCGAGCTCGTATCCCAAAATGCTCGTACACCAAAACAATTTCCCCCATAAGAATGCATTAAAAATCAATTAATTCGTTCCACACGACCATAAATGCCCATTTTAAATATTTAGTTTTTATTTTACCCTATTAATTACAGTTAAAAGTATAACCATTAAGATCTCATATAAATACTCTTTAAACAGACAATTAAACTTTAGACAATTAAACTCTAAAAATACTTGACAATTTACTGTAACTCACTTTGAGCAGCGTCTGCTGACATGAAGGAGATGAGAGACAGACGAGGGAGGGGGAAAACACAAAACCTGGATTCAAGTGCAAATGAGTGAATTTATTATAGTAGTGCAGAAAACAAACAAAGTGATAATCCAGAGTGAAAGTCGTGGAACGGGAGACGCGCGCGCCACCACCGCGAGCGCCGGGAGACTCGCGCGCCGCCACCACCGCGAGCGCCGGGAGACTCGCGCGCCGCCACCACCGCGAGCTCCAGAGTGGAGAGAAGTGAGGAGACAATTAATTCATGAACCCCATATATATTTCACTACGTGAACAATAGAGGCTGAGAGAAGTTAAACTGCTGACAGAGCGAGGCTGAGAGAATGAATGCTTTAAGGGGTGATAAAGGGGTTGGGCCTGCGTGACTGTGTTATGAGAGGCTGTCATTAGGATATTTCCAGTAAAACTGCCCGTGAAGATGCAGAGCGTTAGGACAAAAATGCGCATGGGTGAGGGAAAAATTTGCTCGCACTCCGATACAAAGCTCGTACACCGATTCGACCCTCCTTGCTCGTACACCGATTTTCTCGTATACCAAGTCGCTCGTAAACCGAGGTACCACTGTACTTTGAATGTCTATTATGATGATACATTTCCTGACATTTATGCAAGATCACAGTTGTTGTGGCTTCACAACACTGTGACTGTTCTTGAATGGCCCAGCCAGAGCCCTAACTTAAACTCATTTGAGCATCTCTGGTGAGAGCTAAAAATGGCTGTCCACCAACGTTTACCATCCAACCTGACAGAACTGGAGAGGATCTGCAAGGAGGAATGGCAGAGGATCCTCAAATCTAAGTGTGAAAAACTTGTTGCATCTATCCCAAAAACACTCATGGCTGTATTAGAGCAAAAGCTGCTTCTATTAAATACTGATCAAAGGGTCTGAATACTTGGAGCCAAGAGATATTTCAGTTATTCTTTTTTAATAAATCTGCAAAAATGTCAACAATTCTGTGTTTTTCTGTCAATTTGGGGTGCTGTGTGTACATTAATGAGGAAAAAAAGAACTTGAATTATTTTAGCAAATGGCTGCAATATAACAAAGAGTGAAACATGTAAGGGGGTCTGAACACTTTCCGTACCCACTGTATAACCTTGTTTAGTTTCCATCTTTCTTGCGTTATTCCTGCTCATTTGCAAGAACCGCTTTTCACACACACATTTGATTTGGCTCAGGTTTTACACCAGATGCCCTTCTGAGAGTCCTGGAACAATTTGACATATTAAATCCACCAATCTGAATGTTTTTGGATTGTGGGGGAAACTGGAGCCTTGAAAACATTGCAAACACAGAGAGAACTCCACACAGAAAGGACTGCTGGCTCAAACCGGGGACCTTCTTGCTGAGAACCATTCAGTGCTACCCACTGAGACACAGTGATGCCCCTTTCTCTGAAAATGTTCACATTTTCAAATTGCCAACTTTAAAGTGATGGGGGGAAAACTACTAAATGTATTTGTAGTTAATTTCTGTTCTGGAAACACCATGTTCACACCAGGGGCGTAGCCAGAATTTTATTTTTGAGGGGGCCTGAGTATAACGTATTTGGCGGGATTCGAAACTGCACGGGGAAAGCCCAATGGATTTCAAGTCCGTCGCCTTAACCTCTCAGCCAAGACCTCTCGTCTTGTGCAGCGGGCAATATGTGTTTTTACTTTAGTTTTCACAGTCGCGATTTTAAACAATTGAAAATCTGAGGGGGCCGGACATGTAAATGAGGGGGCCCAGGCCCCCCCGTGGCTATGCCACTGGTACACACAGGTACACATACTACAACAATTACACAATTCACTATGAAATATTATAATTCAATAGCTATGAGACATTATAAGCACAAGAATTGCAAATAACTTACTTCTGTAGTTCTGAGCACTTTTCTCTAGATCTCTCCCACCCCCCCTCAAATTTTGGACAAAATATTTGTTCAGGCTGCAAAGAACAAAAACTCTACCAATAAAGAGTGATAGGAGAGAGAGCTTAACTTGAATGGTGATCAGGAAAAAAAATGTTCTTAATGGATCCAGTTGTTCAAAGACATCACATACAATGTCCTCATCAGCAATTTTTGACTTATGATGTTTCTTCTGTCCTCAGTTTTGCTCTTCTGGATCTGAATTCATAAACCAGCACGGCAACAGTAGCCACGCCCACCAGAGCAGAGAGAACCAATCGGATCACAGCTTCAGTAAAACCACAGCAGTGAATGGGCTCTGAGAAAAAAAGAGCAACAATACAGATTTAGGATTTATTTGAAAAAATTCAAATATATTAAACTGACTTATCTTTTACAAAGATTAAATTGTTTTTTTTAGTTGCGTCACTCAGTGGTGGACTTACAATTAGGCAAGGGTAGGCAATTTCCTAGGGCCCTGAACATGCAAGGGCCCCAACAAGCAGCCCCTTCCCAACAACTATTTTACTTCTTGTTATCATTATATATTTATAGAAATTTTTTAATTTACCGTTAAAAAACACCTGAAAACAGTGACTGAGTGATTGATCCATACTGCAATCCCCCCTAACTGGAGTTAGTTTTGCTGTGGCAATTCTCAGGATAGATCCGAACTCCACCCCTTCACATCACTTCTGAAACCTTATAGAATAACGCCAGTTGACAACTGGCCAATTGATGCACGATGCGGCTCCGGCTGACAGACATTATGAATAGCATAAGCGTGGCAATTGTGTCAGAATCATAACTGGACGCTGCACAGCTGGTCAAGCGGCGAACACGGCGGTTAATCAGGTTAAATGTCTCTCAGGGTACCGAGATTACGACAGTAACCGGAGACATTCCCTTTCGAGAGCGGGAACGAGACGTTGCATCGAAATACATATGGAAACAGTGTTCAATCTCCGACGTAAGAGAGACGCAGATCAGCCTGAAAACACCCTAACCCTAACCGTTGGTGGTCCCCTATAGGAGATCTCTGGAGAGATCAGCTCAGTTAACAAACTCTAACATCAGTGCTAACATACCTGAACACGGCTGACAGAGTTGAGTGTTGTTGAGATGTTCAGTCCTGTTTCTGATGGGATTGTTCACCACACAACTGTACGAATCATCCAGACACTCCAGATGTAAAGAGACGCTTCTGCTGAGATCAGACACACTGATGCTGGACCATAAACTGTTTCCTTTGTACCAGGAGAGAGTCACATGACTCACATTCACTGAACACAGAAACACACAGCTGGAGATTGATGGTCCTGATGATGATGATGATGATGATGATGATGAATTCATGAAGTGACTTTGAAGTAAAAGGTCACCGCTGATGACGGGAACAGGGAGAGAAGCTGGAGATAATTGGAGAATAATTTAAATTCAGTAAATAAGAGATATGTGATATTTGTCAGACATCTTTAATTAGGGTTTAAAATTAACACCTGCCGTGGCGGGTAATGCTGTCAAATCACTAGTGAATTTGGCAGGTTACTTATTATTATTACTCACTTTGTTAGGGAAGTTTGTGTAAATCAAATTTGCGCAGATTTAGTGCAAATGCACAACTTGTGAATCATCATGATATATTACATATTGCGCAGAATCTGAGCACATCTGGCTTACTTGAACACACATGTCACTACACAACAAATAACAGCACTCTAGTTTGTTTGAATTGAAACAATAGCGAAGATTTAAAAAAAGTATAATATGGTGATACTTGTCTGGGGTTAGAGGACACTTGAGTATTTGATTAACAGAAGAAATCTGATGCCTAGAAAGGCATTTCTGCAACCTGGAAGGAAACTGCAAACTAAACTTCACTAAAGAGAATTCAATTGACTGCACTTCTGACTCCTGGTCTGACTCCATTCATCGTAACTGGTTCTTGGATAATTAATTGTAATTCCCCTACTATATACAGTGGAGTTCACTTATTTCGACTCATGGTTAACTCGCTAATCCTATTATGTCGACCTTTTTTGAAGTGGAACCGCCAAACTCCCTATTTGTCTTAGTATTTTCTTTTTGGTAATCTCGATTCTTTTATGTCGCCAAACACTAATATCTCGAGCACAATATTCGCCACTTCACATGGTTATCTCGTGACTGAAGATATACCGAGTTCACTGCGCATGCGCTGAGTTTGCGTTGTTAAATACGTGTTTAAATATGTTCATGGCTTGTATCAGGGGCGTAGCCAAAATTTCATTTTTGAGGGGGCCCAGCTTAAAATGAGGGGGCCTGAGTATAACGTAATCGGAAGGATTTGAACCTGCACGCGAAAATCGCAATGGATTTCTAGTCCATCGCCTTAACCTCTCGCGCAGCGCGCTATTGTTGACTTTGGGTGTGCGTTGTGATCGTCTTGTGCAGCAGGCGATATGTGTTTTCACTTTAGTTTTCACAGTTGCGATTTTAAACAATTGAAAATCTGAGGGGGCCGCACATGTAAATGAGGGGGCCCAGGTCCACCCAGGCCCCCCCCCCGTGGCTACGCCACTGGCTTGTATATGTATGTTTAAAGAGTATTCTTAAGAGTGTTCATAATTACATTTTCTAAATACAATTGTGTAATATGTGTTTAAATATGTTGTAACGCCATGCCTCGCCACACCACCAGGGGGAGCCCACGTTCATGGTCTGTCTACTACCACTCCCTCTGCGACCACTTCCTGTTTAGGACTATATAAGTGCAACGATCACTGATGGACTCTGCGATGTATTGCATGGGCTGCCCTCCACTCTATGGGCAGTACCGCTTTACTAGCAATGGTGTCTTGTGTCTTGTGTCTTGTGTCTTGTGTCTTGTGTCTTGTGTCTTGTGTCTTGTGTCTTGTGTCTTGTGTCTTGTGTCTTGTGTCTTGTGTCTTGTGTCTTGTGTCATGCTGTGCTTGGTCTCTTGCTTTGTCGTGTTGTTGTGCTTAGTTCCATGTCATGTCGTGTTGAACGGTATTGTTTGTGGTATTGCTCTTAACCTCTCAGGTAGAACAGCCCTGCTAGTAGGGATGTGCCAGACGAAGCTTCTGAAGCAGTGAAGCTTTTACATGAAACTGTGTTGGTGCTTCGAAGCTTTTGACACAGTGCTCTACTCTGCCATCTGGTGGTTAATAAAAATTCCTACCCCAACTGTGTCAGATGTTTTGTTCGTTGGGAAGATGCATATTTAATACGTTTAATTGTATTGTGCAACATTTTTTTTGTGTGTGCTCCATACAAAACAACACAAACATGCATATTGGTAAAAAAATAAATACACAATTATAAATGCATTTACTGTATTTTCCGCACCATAAGGATTATAAGGCAGTCTCAATTACGGGGTCTATTTCTGTACTTAAGCCATAAATAAGGCACACCGTATTATAAGGTGCATGCTTAAACATATGGTCTCCAAAAAAAAGTAACGGAAGCCAAACAGTAAGTTTAGTTGAACTTTATTCTAATATTTAGCAATACATTATGCTCACATACTCACATAATGTTTTAATCGTCCATCTAAATCCATCAAAGTCATCATCTTCTGTGTCTGAATTGAACAGCTGGGCAATTTCGCCATTAAACGTTGTATCGAAATCTGACTCCCCCCTCGCGTGCATTCATTAATACGCGCTTCCTTGAGAATATTCGCTTATTGCTCAATTTTTTTTTTCTACACGGCAAACACCCAGAACCTGTAAACACCCTTCCATCATGTGAAAAAAATAATTAAATATTATTATATTTAATATAGTTCATGCACAAGTACAATGGGGAGAGTAATACATTTTTTTCTAATCTTCATGCAGCAGTAAGATAATTTCAGTGTGAAATCAACAATTTTGCTGGTGCAATCCATCTGACATGTTTTTTGGATCCTTTATACACATTATTACATTTTCTATGTATTAATTTAACTGTACTCAACACTTCCGTGCGCTATGGGACGGCTCAATCTATGCGCTCTGCGAGTCCGTCGTGACGTGTTAGTGAGGTAACGAAGCTGTCACGTGACAGCCCCATTTCAAAGCGATGCCCCGAAAAACTGTTTTGAAGCACCAGTGTGTCGAAAACTCGAGACGTGTGTCGACACAGGGTGTCGAGCTACCCATCCCTACCTGCTAGCCATAGCTAGTACCGCTAGTGGTAGTGCCTGTAACTCTAGGGGTAGCATAACCTTACTGGACCATGTTCCTTGTCATGTTGAGCTTATGCCATGCCATGTCTAGCTATGCCTTGTTTAGCCCATGTCATGTCTCACTGTTACCATTCCTTGTTGTTGTTTAGATGCCATGCCAAGTTTAATCCATGCCATGCCTTGTTTCATGTTTTGCCATGCCAAGTTTAATCCATGCCATGCCTTGTTTCATGTTTTGGACTGATCCGTCGTTGCTGACCTCACGCTTGGAATATCGTTTCTGATCTGGATTGTCCCTAAAAATAAACTGCACTTGGATTCTATTCGGCTTAACGCCTCCATTAATTACATATGTTCATGTCTTATATATGTGTATGTATGTTTTTACAAAGATTATAGATATTTTCAATAAATGTTACTGATAATAACTTTCTATTCATTCTAATGTTTTTGAGCAATAAGTAATTTAGATGATGTAGTTTGTAGACTGATTATTTGTGGACAGGCATATCTAGATGTAGAGGATAAGAGAACCTATCGTGAATGTTCCCCAAACGTTCTATTTACGTGTGTGAGAGGAGGTCAAGGTCGTTGATGTGGTCAGTGAAGACAAAGAACAGTAATATCTGATGACATCAGAGCTGCTGTGATTGACCATGTTCTTGTCCATGCATCAGTAGACTCACTGTGTCCACCATAATCCCAAGATTTAGAGAAGAGAACAGCTAATTACCTTTTTTGACATTATTGTACAGTATGTAAATGTTGACAGCAGTTACTGTATGACATACTATATACTGTACCACAGTATACTGTTACGTATATATACGTATATATAGTTTTTTTGTGTGGATTTTGTTGTTTCTCCTTTGTTGTCTTAACAGGATTGGTCCTGGACATAATGAGGCTGCTGGTGATTGGCCCAAGAGAAGAGTCCTCGACTATAAAGTTCCCTGGAGGGAGCTAGCTCTTTCTCGCTGCCATGCTAACTGCTTTGTGTCCTTCTCTGTGTGCGGTGTTTGTAAAAAGATGAGTTTCAGAGAATGTGTTTTTCTGTTCTCCTCTGCAGTTTTAAACAGAGTGCTGTTACTCACTTGTGTGCAAGGGATCTTACACCTTGTCCTGCCGGTCTATAATTTTGGTATATCTTTTTGTTTTGTAACCCGTGAAGCTGTGAGTGTTTTGTTTGTAGGCCCAAGGGCCATCTGTTTTCTCCTGTTTTTGTTAGTTAAGGAGATTTTGGTTGGTTTATAGGGAAGCTAGTTTTTCTTGGGAAGTTAGTTTCTATTATGTTTGTTGTTTTGGCACTTAGCTCACCCCTGAACATTGTGCTTCTAAACTTCTTTGTTTTGGATTTGTAAACACTGGTGTGTCTTTTCTTTGATAACGAATTACCCTAGGACTGTTGCCCTAAATCCTTAGGCAACTAGTCAATATTAATAAAGAAATGGGTAAATAAGAAGTTTGGGTCGTGTCTTTTGTTACACCCTGACATCATTACACCAATGTTACATACATCATTGTACCAATGTTCTGTAGTATTGTAATGGAGGGTTGGTCTAAATCTTTGTAGGCCTAGTATTCATGTATATTTGTGTACTTTATTTTTACACGGGCTTACTGTACAAGTGCTAAATGCAGTTTTTTTTTTGTTTTGCAACATGCATTTAGCCTACAGTGAACAGTAAACATGTATTTCTCCAGCTTCATGTCCTGAGCATTGGGTTTTCTATTTTTCTACGTAGTGTTTAGTGACTGTTCTGTAGTGTTTTTAATTTTGATTGACTTTGGGCATCTTGACAGAGTTCAGTTTTGAGCACAGATTGAACCGTTTTGAGGTGAAAGTTTGGTTTTGCAAGAAGAGTCTGAGGTTTTGTGAATGTAGCTTGAAAATTGGATTTTGTGTTCACAGTTTAGAGAAAGAGGAGAGCAGCTTTCAAGAAATGTGTCTTGGCAATCGAGAAAAACTGTAACATACTATATATGGGTATCTGATGTGTGTGTTGAGCGCCTTGCTCTGTTAACCTATGTGTGCAGGGCAAAACAGGAATTGAGATGGGTGGAGGTCTCAACACCTATCAGCTGCCATCTCTCAAGAAAAGAAAACCTTGTTTGTTAAAATATATAATTGTGAGCCTCACAGACTGCCTGTGTAATCAGGGATAGCTGTGACCCAGAGCTCTGTATGCTTTATTCATCTGACTTAATTGATCATTAAATAGTTAAATGAAAAGCCATTTCCGCTCTTCTCATTAAAAGAACACGCGGAGTTGAGGAATTGATGCTGAGTTCAACTCAACAACACACACATTTGGATATAAATTGGCCAGTGAGTGAAAAAGTACATTTCAAACCCTGTTTGAAAGGATCATATTTGAAATAAAGTTTATAACAATGTTCATTATAAATATAAATGTTCATTATAAACCAGGACGATTTATAATGTATAACATATAATTACATGTTATATATTATATAATACATAAATAATCTGTATGTCACCATCTATCATTTCATAATATTTACCATGTTAAAAGGTGAATATATGTGAAACGGGGAAAGTAACTGTTTACTCACCATAGACAGTAACACTGAACATGTTTAATGGAGTGTTGTCATTCACGCTGGTTGCTTTATAAAGTCCAGAGTCTGTGGTTCTGCTGTTTGTGATGGTCAGAGATCCGGTTTGATTCAGTCTCAGTCTGTCTCTGAATCTCTCATGAACACTAGCATCAATTAACTTGATCTGATTCTGATCTTTCTTAATTCCAGCAATGACTGTGTCATTAAATCTAAACTTCAGCATTGTGTTATCATTTATCTGTATTGCAGTAAAATCAATATTTAGAGTGACTGGATCTCCCTCCATCACAGACACAGACTCAGAACCAAACACACCTGAAAAACACACAGAAACACAAACCAGAGGACAGTCAGAAACTCTGTTCATCTCCAGCATGACTGTAAGTACAGTAACACATTCTTTACATACAGTTCTTCTGGCTGGACTTCTTTTTAGAGCAATCAAACCATTGCAACTAATCCAGGACGCTGCAGCTCATCTGGTCTTCAATGAATCCAAAAGGGCTCACATCACTACACTGTTCATCTCACTACACTGACTCCCACTTGCAGCACGCATCAAATTCAAAACACTGACATTTGCTTACAGAACTTACAGTCTCAGCACCCTAATACTTCCAGACGCTGCTTCAAATCTACACACCTACCAGAAACCTTCGATCAATCAACGAGCGATGACTTGTGGTTCCTTCACAGAGACGCAAAAAATCACTCTCAAGAACACCATTCATACGTTCAGCATCCGAAATGCAGAATCCTTGGCAATATTCAAAAGACTGTGATGTTATGATGACTGTGATGTAGACTTGACAATATTCAAAAGATTCAACTCACCTTTTTCATGAACACCTAACATTACACACATGCATACACCACCTCAACATTAATTTAAAGAAAATACTAAAAATGAAACCTTCCTCTATTCTCCAGCCCTGTACTACTATGTGTAATGTTTGAAACTTTGCATTGTAAGCACCAGGGGCGTAGCCAGATTTTTTTTTTTTTTGAGGGGGCCCATCTTAAAATGAGGGGGCCAAACTGCTCTAGCATGTGGGTGGTGTGAGCATAATGTAGTCGGCAGGATTCGAACCTGCGCGGGATTTCTAGTCCATCGCCTTAACCTCCCAGCCACGACTGTAGAGCGCACCGCGCCATTGTTGACTTTGGGGGTACGTTGCGATAGTCCTGTGTGGCGGGCGATATGTTCACTTCACTTTCGTTTTCACAGTCGCGATTTTAAACAATTGAAAATCCGTGGTTACGCCACTGGTAAGCACTCTTGTGTACTTTTGCATCTTTAGGATGAATCGGGTTCTGTACTCCTCAAATTGTAAGTCGCTTTGGATAAAAGCATCTGCTAAATTAATAAATGTTAATGTTAACAAACTCTCAAGCTGAAGTTGATTTGATACTATTTTAAATGGGCAAAATAAAGGACATCTTAGTAATAACAAAAAGGCACTTCTCTCAGATGACCACAATAATAATTTTTACCTTTTTTTAACCTTTAATTAATTGCGGTCAAGCCAGTCATCAAAAATAAATTGTGAGCGCCTATTATATGATTTCAGTAATTTCAGGAAAAGCAGAGCGAGAACGCACTTTCAGAGTTTATCTTTGAATTGCAGAGAAATTAGAGATGTTATAAAAGGATGTCATGTTTCAAGGTTTTGTAATTCTACTCTATTATTCTTATTTATACGTGCAGTGTCTTTGACACGGATGTATTATTTTGTTTTGTTGTTTAAAAGACACATTTCAATCATTGTTTTATTTTTTATCTTCACAGCATATTATTTGCCAAAAGTACTTAAAGTATCTTTCTGAACACATATTTTTGCTGGACTAACGGTGTAGTGAAGTCCCACTACGTTAAAGATGTTATCTGGTTGAGGCGGCCAAATATGGATCAGATTCCGGTCAGAGAATCAGGAATGGAGAACTGATCCTTTGGTTATGAAGCATTTATTTGTAATCCAGATGCAGGTATATAACTGTGAGATTATATGGTGTGCGTATGCGTGGTCTACAAAGGAAATAAAGAGAAATGTTTTACATTAGTCTCATTGAACTGAATACACAAATGAGTAATAAACATAGTAAACGAATACACTGTACAAATGTCAGCTATAATAATCATAATAAAGTCGACAGAGATACAGTATCACACTAAATAATACACTGCCATAATCAATAACATAAACAAACACTCGCGCTGTAACGCGCGCCGTATCGGAGCAACACCAACGCGTCTAGTGATGACTCAGCAGATTAGTTCGGCAAATTACGGCCGAACAAACGGTAAAACACGAACGATATAAACATCGGAGATTACTAATGATCTTCACGGCATCTACTCGCAAATATATAACATACATAATGTACTTACAGGTAGTGCATGAACGCACGCATGACACGGAACACAGTCAGCAACATAAAGATGAACAGTCATCGACTACCGGTGTGCGTCACTAATACCGGGACCCCAACAACAACAACAAAATATTCGTTCCTAGGACAGGCTTTCTGACACAGCCGCCCCCAATTATCTGATAAGATAATTGAAATCTCTAGGAAAGTCTGTCTGAAGTGTCCATATTATCATCCTCAAGGTGAGGAAGTGGAATCAGCCGAACAACTGGACGTGTGTAAGTTTTATCTTTAACCTTGACTCTTGCAATACGAACTCTACCATCCGTTCCAGCCAGGGTCTCCATCACTGTGCCGACAGGCCAGAGTGCCCGTGGAAGTTGGGGATCGACAATGAGCACTACTTGGCCTACCGTCAGTTCTTTAACATCCGTCCTCCACTTATGACGACCTTGCATGCCTGGAAGGTAGTGGCGTATGAAGGAAGTCCAGAAATGGTCAGCAAGCACCTGACTATGTCTCCATCTCCGTCTACCAAGCAAATTGTTAGAATCATACAGAACCTGTGGTAAAGAGGCATCATGGCGACCCATGAGAAGTAAGTTCGGAGTCACTGGATCCAAGTCAGCGACATCCGAGGATACATAGCCAAGTGGCTTGGCGTTCAAGATACTCTCTACTTCCACTAGAAGGGTTTGCAGTACTGGTTCTGGGACTGACTGCTCTCGCAGGATCACACGTAGTGCTGTCTTAACTGATTTCACCTCACGCTCCCATGTGCCTCCGAAGTGAGGGGCACTTGGTGGATTATGACGAAATCGGATCTTCTGTCCAGCTAGCAGCTCCTGAAGCTTTGGTGCCATGGCATTGAAGGTCTGTTGTAGTTCCCGATTACCTCCAACGAAATTAGTGCCATTATCGCAAATTAGTTCCATGGGCTTGCCTCGTCGTGCTATGAATCGACGCAGAGAAAGCAGGAATGCATCAGTGTCCAGGTTCTCTAATAAATCTAGATGCACACAGCGTGTTGTCATACATTTGTAGATAATCCCCCATCTTTTCTCTTGACGGCGACCAAGATTGACTGCAAATGGACCGAAGCAATCTACACCAGTAGAATGGAAAGGTGGCTTATACAAGTTTAACCGGCAGGGTGGTAGATCGGCCAATCGTGGGGTCTGAGGCTTGGCACGCCACCGCTGACAGTCTCGGCATGTGCGTTGCTGTTTACGAATTGCTTCTCTGCCTCGAAGCACCCAATACTGGCGCCGAAGTTCCGCTAGAACTCTTTCTGAGCCAGGGTGAAGAAGTCGTTGATCGGTATCTTTAATTAGCAGAAGGGTGATATGATGTCTTGGATCTAACACAATGGGGTGCACAGATTCCAGGTCAAGGTCACAAGCACGACGTAACCGCCCACCCACACGGATAAGTCCAGTGGTCCCATCATACTCTGGGGCGAGAGAGATCAAACGACTATCAGCTGGGACTGACTGTCCAGCCTTTAAAGCCTTGACTTCAAGCGGGAAGGAGTCACTTTGCGCCTGCAGCAGGAGGAGTCTCTCTGCTTCAATGTATTCAGAAGCCGTTGCGGGAGAGTCAGTATTTATTTCAGCCGCCCCATGCAGGGATCTAACAGTGGATTGGACAAGTTCTTGCCATGTGGAGAACTGGCTGTGATCAGGTATGGAACTATTAAGCATGGAAACAGTTCCGATGAAGGCAGCTTTCTTTAATTCGCTGAGGTCTGGCTCTTTATCAGTCTTGAGAGTAGATGGCCACTGGTCGATTGGCTGGCTTAGGAATGCTGGTCCGGAGCTCCACTGATGAGGGCCTGCCAGCTCAGTTAGTGAAAGACCTCGTGTGATGTGGTCAGCAGAGTTGCGAGCCGACTCAACATACCTCCATTCAGCCATATCGGTGAGGGTCTGTATTTCTGCTACACGTGTTCCTACAAACACCTTGTAGCGACAGGACTCTGATGTCAGCCAGTATAATACAGTGGTAGAGTCAGTCCAGAAAGTAACCTTGTGAATAGGAATAGTCAACTCTGTTTGGATCACCTTGGCCAACTGGGCCCCAGTCAGTGCTGCACTCAGCTCCAAGCGAGGCATGGACAGACATTTCCTCGGTGCTACTCTTGACCTGGCCAGCACAAAGGTGACAGTAACCTGTCCTTGACTATCTGTGGTACGCAAGTAGGCCACTGAACCATAAGCTCTTTCTGATGCATCACTAAAGACATGAATCTCTCGCATGACTGAAGTGTTGTCATTAAAGGCTGAGGTGTATGTTCGAGGGAACTGCAACTGAAGGAGAGTAGGTAGTTCTCTCACCCAGGTAAGCCACTGTTCTCTCAAATGCAGAGGTTCAATGGGGTCATCCCAACCGAGGTTATGCTTCCAGAGGTCTTGGATAAGTACCTTGGCCCTGGTAGTGAATGGGACGATGAACCCCAAAGGGTCATACTGACTTGCCAGCGTCCTATACATGTTCCTCATGGTAGGCTCAGCAGGCTCTGTAGAGCGCAAATTATAACCCAGGGTGTCATTGATACAATTCCATCGCAGCCCAAGAGTGGGTTCTTGGAGGTCTTTGCTTAGTTGTGTCAACCAACGTTCACTACTAGCAGACTTTGCATCGGTGGGAAGGTGCTGGATCACAGATGGTACATTGCTTGCCCATTGTCTTATTTCAAAGCCTCCATCAGAGAGTGTTTGGCGCAGTCCATCAACTATTTCTTTGGCTTCATTTACGGTTGGTGTACTGTGAAGGCAATTATCAACATAGAATGAATTTTCCAGTATGTTGACTAGATCAGGCATGTCTTTGTGTCCTTGGGCGTGGCGTTGGAGGGCATAGATGGCACAGCATGGGCTGCATGTAGTGCCAAACGGGAGTACCTGCCACTCATATACATCAGGTTCCACCTCCCTGCGCATGTCCCTCCAAAGGAACCGCAGCACTGACTTGTCGGCTGGCAGTAGGCGTACCTGATGGAACATCCCTTTGATGTCCCCACTGATAGCAACAGGGTGTTGGCGGAATCGAAGGAGGACACCCAGTAATGTAGGTCCCAATGTAGGCCCAGGCAGCAGTTGATCATTTAAAGATTGTCCCTGATGTTTAAAGGAACAGTTAAATACTATCCTGTCTTTACCATTGTGATGCACCATATGGTGTGGGATGTACCAAGACTCTGCACTCTTGTCAATCTCCTCTAGAGTCAGTTTGGCAACATAACCTGCCGCCTCCAACTTCTGGATCTCAGTACAGTAGGCTTTAGCCCTCTCAGGATCCCGTGCCAGCCTACGCTCGGTGCTACGTAAACTGGGGAGCACAGTCTCTTTATCTGCCTGGAGTAAACTCCCAGATGTTCGTCTCAACAAGGGTGTGGCATAACGCTGAACACCGTCCACATTCACCCGGATGGTGGAATTTTGGAGTAGGGTGTAAGCCTCTCGATCCTGCTTGGACCTGGTGACCATTTTCTCAGTGTAAGGGAGAGTATCAACTTGCCAGAGCCTTTCTACATGCTGGATGAGATCATCACGAGCTGGGCCTGTCGTGATGTGAAGACATTGCTGACTCCCTCGTGAAGGTTGTATTGGACTCATCGGGCCCTGCAGAGACCATCCAAGATGTGTGCAGACAGCAATGGGTCCTCCTATTGGGCCTTTGCTTATGGGCTGGATTGGTGTCAGGAGGTGTGGATTATCTGACCCAATGAGGAGCAGTGGTTTTACCCTATCGACGGGAGGCAATGGTAGATCCTTCAGGTGCCGATAGGCATTCTGGAGGGCAGTCACTGGGTAGTTGTGCTCTGCTAGACACAGACCGGTTGCAGTGAAAGCATGACGTATAGTGAACTTCGTCATGGGTTTGGAGACTGAGGACACCTCAAAAGAGACGGATGACCCATCAAGTTCAGCGTGACACTGTTGAATTGTCTGTAGGGAAAGCAATTCAGGAGTACTGGTTAACTGGAGCTGCTGAACTACTGGCTGTAGCACAATTGTTCTCTCTGATCCATCATCCAGGACTGCATGGGTTTCCATAGTGTGACGACCATGGTGGAGGAGGACTTTAACCACTTTCAACATGACCTTGGGAGATCGGTTAGGTCTGTCAAGGTAGACCCTGGTAGGTGGTAAGCTCACCATGAGTACTGCTCTGGAAGTGTCATTAATGGAGTCATGTAGAACTGTGAGATGAATCTCTTTACAGATATTACAAGGGCGTTTGAGGTTGCAAGCATCTACTGCATGTGTCCGACCACATCTCCAGCAGCGTTTTCCCTCTTTAATCCAAGTGACGATTTGAGAAGGACTCAACTTCTTAAACTGTTCACAAGAATTGAGGTAATGATCCCGGTTATCACAGTGGGGACAATATGGCTTTGGCTTTGAGAGGTGGTTTGGATCTGTAGGTTTAGTGTGTCTTATGGTGCTTTCATTGGACATGAAAACTGGTGTTGGTCGCTCCTTTGGACGAGTGAATGGCATGGGTTTACCATAGGACTTGGATGAGTCACTCTGGTACAAGGATACGGCTCGGCTGGAAATGCGTTTTGCTTGAGACTTGATCTCTAACCAGTTGGCCAAATCAGGGAGTGTATAGGTCTTGTCAGTACCTGTCTGAAGAATACCCCTGCTTAGACAGTATTCAACAAAGCCGTCACGGTAGGCAGGTGGTAATTTACTTAACAGACGATCCACGTGAGAGCCACACAGGAGTTCGTAACCGTTCTGGCCCTCAAGAGTCCTTAGCATGCCCACCAATGATTGAACAGATAATGCGAATGAGTCAAACGCGTTGGCATCACCCATTCTGATTGGTGAAGTGTTCATGATGGCTCCCAACTCTGACTGCACAAGCTGTCTTGGCTGGCCATACTTGTCTTGAAGAGCTTGCAGTGCGGATGAATAGGGACGTGGATGGTACATATAAGCTTTAGCCAGCTGCTGAGCACTGGGAAGTGTCAAATGGCTTAGCAATACGTGATATTTGTACTGCTCACTGAGATGGCTGTGATTGCTCAACAAATTGTCCAATGCCAACTTTAATAAGGCAAAATCACTCTCATTACCACTTTCAAACACCGGCAACTTGAGTGGGGGAATACCATAAGCTGATGCAAACTGTTGCTCTGTACTAGGGTATGCTGGATGACCATAATGCGTAAAGGGTACACCTGAAAGTGGTGGAGCATGTCTAGGGCCAGTAGGGGGCTGCAGCAGATGTGTTGTCACAGGAGGGATTCCTGTTTGCAGTACCGCATATGGCCTTGTAGGTGGCAATAGTGTTGTTCTGGTAGGGTGCTGTGGCATAGATGGCGTACTTGTACTGATTGGATGTGCAGCAGTAGACATGACTGTGGCTCCTGAGTGAGATTGGGGAACCACATTCGATGTAGATACCACAGTACGATCTGGTGCAATTATGGGGTTTGCCAGAGGTACATTAAAGACAGGTGATGAGACTGTTTGTGGTAAAGGCTGGATACCTGCAGGCGGTCTAAGTGATGACTGAGACACCCAAGAACCATCAGGAATGATCTGTTCGGCTGGATGAATCTGCATAGTGGAGGTAATAACTGGTGACTGAGTAGAGGGGTGCGGGAGAGAGTCTGATGGACGAGGTGGACTCATATGTTCAAGCTGAGGTTGTGGCGAAAGGCTGTCAGGTGAGCCTGGAGGCACAGGAGTTGTTGAACCAGAGTCTTTAATAAGCATGCAGGACACAAGCTTCGCTACCTCGAGTTCAGTCTCTGCTTGTTGCAGCTTACGCTGTCTTTCAAGATGCTTGGATAAAGCCTCCTTTGCTGTAAGCGCTTCCTCTTGCATACGCTGGGCTTCTTTAGCTTGAGCCTGTAGCCGCTGGTATTCCACGTCGGCCAGTGAGTCCTCCTCGACCTGCTGCCGAAGACTGTCTAACTGCCTCTGTTTAATCTTCTCCTCCAAAATAGCAGTCTGGACACTAGAGAGTTCTGTTGGAAGATAAACACCAGTGGAGGTAATAGAGCGCCTACTTGACCTGGAGTGAGAGCTTGCGCCGCTGTGAGACGTTTTCCTCGAGCTGCTTCTTGGGCGACTGGTACAGTGGGAAGAAGCTTTAGGAGGGGGGTCCTTAGCGGGTCGGTAGCCAACCTCATAATCATCAAGGTGAGAGGGCAAATTAGTCCTGCGGCGGGGTCTATCCATTGTCTCTGTTGTGTCACTTTCTGCTGGATCCATATTGGTTTGATCTTGCTCTCAATCCGGCTCGAAGGACCATAAATGTAGTGAAGTCCCACTACGTTAAAGATGTTATCTGGTTGAGGCGGCCAAATATGGATCAGATTCCGGTCAGAGAATCAGGAATGGAGAACTGATCCTTTGGTTATGAAGCATTTATTTGTAATCCAGATGCAGGTATATAACTGTGAGATTATATGGTGTGCGTATGCGTGGTCTACAAAGGAAATAAAGAGAAATGTTTTACATTAGTCTCATTGAACTGAATACACAAATGAGTAATAAACATAGTAAACGAATACACTGTACAAATGTCAGCTATAATAATCATAATAAAGTCGACAGAGATACAGTATCACACTAAATAATACACTGCCATAATCAATAACATAAACAAACACTCGCGCTGTAACGCGCGCCGTATCGGAGCAACACCAACGCGTCTAGTGATGACTCAGCAGATTAGTTCGGCAAATTACGGCCGAACAAACGGTAAAACACGAACGATATAAACATCGGAGATTACTAATGATCTTCACGGCATCTACTCGCAAATATATAACATACATAATGTACTTACAGGTAGTGCATGAACGCACGCATGACACGGAACACAGTCAGCAACATAAAGATGAACAGTCATCGACTACCGGTGTGCGTCACTAATACCGGGACCCCAACAACAACAACAAAATATTCGTTCCTAGGACAGGCTTTCTGACAAACGGGTATAATCTTCCATGCATTTCTTATTCTTATTATGTACTCTATGCATTACTGACTCACTGAGCCTATTCTTGCAAGATAAATAAATAAAACAATGATTGAAATCTCTCTCTCAGATAAACAAACAAACATATAACAATACAACACACAATCTAATATCATTAAAAGTACAGCCTTAAAAGTATGTATCATTAAATATTTCTATAGTGCACACACCATCCCACGAACTTTATTAACTCTGAACTAAAATAAATGAAACTATAAAAACACAAGAATATCTTACCGGTCAGACACAAACAGAAGAAAATCACGAGAAACATTTTCCTCAGCAGAACAGATTCAGAAACAACAGTTGTAAATTCAGACACTGCGACAGACGATGGTTAGATCTGTTCTTTCTTCCGGATAAACTTCAACAGAGTCTGAAGTGTCTGTCGATAAACTCTTTTCAGTAGTAAAGTTTAATGACACTGAGAGCCGCTCAGATACAGGAGGAACTGCGGCCCCTGCTGGAGCAACAACAACTCTTTCCAAGTACTCCTCGCTGCAGACTGTAGCGCGGTGACGTCCCGTATACGTGACGTATATGCGTGACGGTACGTTTGTGACACCGCGCATGCGCCAAAACGGTGGTGACAGCGCATGCGTGTCCTACGCGGTATTGTCACGTGTTTTGACGTCCCATGTATTTAAAACCCATGCGAAAACTTGATATTAGTAGTCAATAAAATGTAGACATGTTAAAAACGCCAAAGAAATGAAAGAGCTATTGCCAAGTGTATTTGAACATACAAGATTAATTTTCTTGGTGCTGAAGCTTCCTGTGCACATATACAATACAACAAAAACATAGTAATAAAAATTCTAAGAAAAAAAAAAACTGCAGCAAAACTGAGTACACATAACCATGATTTTGACCATGCCATCTGTCATGTTTTTTGTTTATTTTTGTGTATATTTTTGGACAGTTTGTGTCACTTACTTAAGCTGACTACATACAGTACGTTAAGTGTCTGTATTCCCATCTGCATACCAAAACAGAAAAAGAAAAACTGAAAACGGTGATAACTTGCTTTTATTTCATTTATATACACAATTGTAATTACAGAATTATGTACACATTATAAAATATACACAATATATAAATAATATATAGCTAGATAAATATACATTATATAAAATATATATCATCTAAAACAATCTATATATAAATATATATTATCACATGAAAATTCACTCAAATCTACTGAAATTCCCCTCCATCATAAAAAAAGTCAACAGACCAATAGCCTAACTGAATAAAATCCTCTTTTACGATTGTAATTACAGAATTATGTACACATAATATATACAAAATACAAATAATATATACCTATATAAATAATATATAAATATACATTATATATAGAATGTATATTTATACAGGTGTATATATATATATATACACACACACACATCATATAAAATTTATAAATATATAATATCAAATAATATATATATATATATATATATATATATATATATTTATTTATTTCACATGAATCACAAATTCACTCAATTTGTCACATCATCTGTGACAACTCTTATCAGGATCCGCCGCAGCAGGAACTCAGGTGGCATCTGTCTGAAATAGTCAACAGTTGTAACTTTATATAAGATATATTAAAAAGGGACACTGATAGATTGATAGGAGTTTATACTGTACTTACCTTGGTCCAGTCTTTGGTCAAGTGATCAACAGGGGGTTCTCATCACCTCTAAATTGTAAAGTAAAAATAAGTAGAATTATTTTCAAAACCCTGTTATTTGTGCTGTTCAAGAAATAAAGTGAAACCCACACCTGCTTTCTCTACTCGTCTCTTTTTTTGGAGTTTTTTTCTTTCAGCATCTGACCTTCAAATGTTAAAAATATGAAGGGTTCATGAAGACAGTTTGTTCTTAATGACATCCCCAGGACCAGGATCCACTTGGGTAGATTGATACATGTAATGATATTTGATGATTTATGATGATTTATTTTAAAAAGCAAAATGTTTATTTCTAAAAAGTTGTTCACAATTAAGTTGGCAACATTGTACAGACAGCACAACTTATTTCAAAGGGTAATTACTCAGAAGTAGCATGCACCACCACCTTCTAATTGTCAGCACGTCACTCTGTAAAACAGAGCACTTTTTAAAGAACACTGAAGAGTTTTTGAAAATGAAACCTTACCTCATTGAAATCAAAACACCCCTCCATTACAATATAGAGTGCATACTACAATATGAATTAAAGCACATTAGAGCAGACACTAAATAAATGTACAATAGTATACTAAAACATGCACAATCTTTCCGATGTAGGACATTTGTAATACTTTCTGGTGTGACTTAGGTCACAATGCTGACTTACCATCAAAACAAACACAGTTATTTGATTGATGTTGTCTGGTAATGCCCTGAGAATTAAAAAAATAGAAATGTTAACAGTTAATGCATCAAAAGCAAGTAGGACTATTATGCTTGGAATGGTGAGGGTATGCTAAAGGTCAATGTAAGTTTTCCTTCAACATGTTTTTCAGACAGAGTAAAGAATTTCATTAATAAATTGAAGGTAACTCAATACATCAATCTCTCAGTTTGTTTGTCTGTGTGTCCGTCAGTCAATCAATATATCTACTTACATATACAGCTTTATTACCATATATATATATATATATATACACACACACACACACACACACACACATATGCATACATGCATATACACACTTTATTAGCATAAAGTTTAAAAAAAAGTAAGAGTTTAAAACTACTTCAATAGCTTTACATTACTTTTTAGATTTGCATTATTACATTAATAGATTTACATTTACCCCCCCCCCCCCCCCCCAAAAAAAAAAAAAAAAAAAAAACTAGTAACAAACTACAGTACATACTGGAACATAAATTTTACTGTATGCTCTGACCATGCTGCAAAAAGTGTTGTTCCACAGTAGTTTTATAAGTGTTTAAAGATTCTTTAACCAATGCATTTACAATGCAAAGAAGAATTTAATGGAGACACAAAATACGAAATCGATAAAAAATAAAATGAGCTTATAATTAAAACAATAACAAATATCATCAACCAAAGCTCAGAAAATTAAAGAAAAATTATTCCTAAGTGTAGCCGGTGTGAAAAAGATTTTAAAACTCATTTATTTGTTCAGATTTTTTCTACAATATTTGTGTAAATTAGTTTTATTTTGTTTAAAGTAATTGTTTTAATTTCATATTTTTGTAATAAGTGTGAATTATTGAACTTCACAAAATTTTGTTGTTTTTCTATTTTGTTTATAGTTTAAAAGTATGTTGGTTATGGGACTACTTTATTTGAGGAGGGATATCAGTGGCATACGAGACTGTGGACGCGCAGCATATGACTCTCTCTCGTCGAGTACTGGTACAGTGACAATTTGTTTCAATGTACATTAGCGAAGGATGTATACTGTCATTTTGTTGTTAGTGGTGTTTAAAATGTATTATTCAATGTTTTTTTGAGCTAGTCGTTTTTGTTGTATGTTTAGTGTGTTCCAGAGAGAGAGAGACTTCATCTGATTGTTTATCTACACTGATGTCCATCTTTTTTTGTTACAGGTATGTTTAAAATAATTCTGTTTAGAATGAAGAGATTATTTGGGTTGTCGATTTAATGTGCAGCTTATTATGGGAGCGAGAGTGTGATGCACGTGTAGTATGCGACGCACGTGGTGCGGCCTGTATCTCGCCATACACATGTGGTACAGTGGTAATAACTATTTAATCTTTATTTGATTTGTTATTTGTAATAATAAGATTATATATAGTTAATATCATCGTTATAACATAATAGTAAACACTATAAGTAACATATGTCGGTGATGTTAGGTTGAATACTATATATACTTGTAATATATGTATTTTATATACTATTGTATTGTATTAGTAATTGTCTAATGTACATTTTATAGAATAAGAAACGTTATATTTATGTTTTTGTTATTAATGTTTCTATTTTATTTTCTGGTTGTTTTTTGATTAAATGTACTGATAGTCTCAGTTTGTTACGAGACTGTGGACGCGCAGCATATGACTCTCTCTCGTCGAGTACTGTGTGTTCCAGAGAGAGAGAGACTTCATCTGATTGTTTATCTACACTGATGTCCATCTTTTTTTGTTACAGTAAAAAAAAAAAATCATCTGAAGTCAAGTGTTCGTGTGGTTTATGGGTGAAGACCGGTTCAAGTCCGTTACATAATTTGGTGCCGTGACCCGGATGCGCCAGATCTGCAGCAGCTGATCGCTGGGGATGGAGAATAGAAAATCACAACGCAGAAACCATCAGCCGAAGAGTCTTCATCATTGACGTTTGGGTAGAAGTGACTGGACATTGACAGCACTTGAACTTTCGTTTCACACACTACATTTGTATTTATTGGACTGAGTTCTATATTGTTTCGTTATTTTTATCTTGTGAAACAGAACATAACTACAGTGTAAATTAGTTTTTACATTTTCTTGATAGAAAATTTCTTTAGTACAATGGCCGAAGGGGGGTGGAGTGACGACCTGTTGACGCCACACATTGGTAGGGGTCGAGGTTTATTGGGGGTAGGTGAGCCTAAAGTTGGTAAACCGCGGGTGTTGGTTTATGATTCGTTAACCGGTTCTAATGCTCCTCGTAGTGATGAGTCACATAACCCGTTGTCTTCCACTCCTACCAACGATGGTTGTGTTACACAGCAGCTACGCGACATCATTGGTGAGCTTGGAAGTCAGATAGGTGACTCCATTGCCACACGGTTGTTAACCAGTCAGACATCAGCATTGCCTAGTCTTACTCCATTGACTGAACAGCAGCCTTCTGTGACGCTGCCTTTGTCCCAGAGCCTTGATCTGTCAAAAGTGAATCTCGTAGTCAAAGCTGAAGTAAAGGAACCTCAAATGTTTAGAGGGGATGGTAGCGATAAGTGCACTATCCTTGAGTGGATTGAACAGATGGAGGTATATTTGTCCAAAAAGGGTTGCGACAAAGCCGTCAGTGTAGAGGAGATTTTGAGTCATCTTTGTGGCAGAGCAAAGAGTATTGTCAAGGTCAAACTGAAAAGTAGCCCAGCCACAGTATTCTGTCGTGAAGAAGTATATGAGGTTCTGCGGCGTTATTTTAGTGAAAGCCCTGGCTCGTGCCAACCGTTAGCCGATTTCTATGCAACACAGCCAAAACCTAATGAGCGCCCTGTTGACTACTGGGTCAGGTTAAATGAGGCAGCTGAGCTAGCAGATGCTCGTCTACAAAGATCTGGTGGAAAGATGGAAAATATGAGTTCGGAGATTGCATTGATGTTTATCAGGAACTGTCCTAATCCCGATCTTTCCAGTGTCTTTAGGTCCAAGCCCATGAGCAAATGGTCAGCTGGGGAGGTCCAGGAGGCCATTGATGAGTATGAGAGAGACTATAGACCTCGGAAGCCAGTTCAGTCTGTTCCTAGGGTTGCGGTGAATCAGGCCGTTGTTGCTGAAAACCCTGCTAGTGCTCGAGTAGTGGGAGAGAATGAAGGTATGGGCATTAACTCCGCATCATGTGCCGCCGTTCAGCATTCTAAAACAAGCGAAGCCACAGACCTGGGTACATTAGAGCGTGTGCTGAAAATGTTAGAAAGGGTGCTTGAGCGTACTACCGTACCTGCTTCAGAGTCAAGGCCTAGAACGTCACAGTGGTATCGATCCTCTTCATGTGGAGTCTGTGGAGACAGAGCTCACTCGACCCGCTCTCACTGTATGAGAGAGAAAAGATGCCTTGCTTGCTTAGAGATTGGGCATCAACGCAGGGAGTGTCACAAGGCTGCTGGCCAAGCCGTAGCCCAGACTGGTGACGATCAGGGAAACTAGTTCACTCACATCAAGGAGGGGACCATGTGGGTGTCTTAAGTCAGCCCCTCACCAGTGAAGATGATCCTATGGTCATCTATAGTAGCCATTGTCAGGCCGAATCAGGTGGCAGTGTCATTTTCCAGAACATTGCGAAATTGGAAAGAGCTGACAGCTTGTTTTATACAGATGTGTTGGTGAATGATACGGTCACTTGCCAAGGCTTGTTAGACACTGGTTCTATGGCATGTACCATTAATGAAGAAACTGAGCAAAGGCTGCTGGATGCATGCGGGACACTTGAGTCTGAGCAGCCTCATGCCGACGTTTTGCTTGTCGGTTGTGGAGGTGTTCGGGTCAAGCCCAAGTGTATTCACCAGCTAAAGATATGTGTGTATGGACATTCGGTAATTGTGCCTACCTTGGTTGTACCCGGACAGAAAGATCAGTTAATCGTTGGTACCAATGTAATCAAGTTCGTTCTCAGTCAACTCAAGCAGTCGCAAAGTTATTGGCGTGTCATGAACCAGCCAAATTCTACAAGAGAACCAGAAATTCAACAGTTTTTGAGCATGCTGTCTGGACATAATAGATGGGAGGGTAGTAGTATTCCAACTGTCGTCGGTACTGTTAAGCTCACTCAAGCAGTCACACTTTTACCGCAACGCGAGCACCTTGTGTGGGGTAGGCTCCCGACAAGTTCCACTATTTCTGTGGGTAGCACTGTGCTAATCGAACCATCAAAAGCGCAACCCCATCAGAAAGGTGTTCTTGTTGGGCGTGTTATAGCCACATTGCCTGGTGACAGGTGGGTGCCGGTTAAGGTGATCAACCCGTCCAGTGAGCCTATCACTTTGAGGCGCAATGCTAAAATAGCAGAAGTATCTCCTGTTTTGGCTGTTGAAGATCTGGGTGCGCTATCTGAGCATGGTGATGGAGAGACCTTGAGTGTGCAGAGTCAGTCTGTCTCCTGTAGTGTAGATGCAGATAGTCCTATCTCTGATTTTCGCAGCACATTGCAGAAGCTTGGTCTTGGGGATCTTGATATTGATTCTTGCGAAGTAACTCCGTATTGGAAAAGCCAGATTTTGCAGTTGGTCCAGAAATATCAAGATGTGTTTTCTAAACACAAGCTAGATTGTGGTAAGGCCAAAGAGTTCATCCACAGGATCCACCTGTCGGACGCCAGACCATTCAGACTCCCGTACCGACGTGTTCCTCCGGCTCAGTACCAGACACTGAGAAAAGTGCTCTCAGAAATGGAAGAGCAAGAGATTATCCGTAAGTCTTGTAGTGAGTGGGCATCTCCGCTGGTCCTGGTATGGAAGAAAAGTGGTGATCTTCGCGTTTGTGTCGATTACCGCTGGCTTAATGCCAGGACCATCAAGGATGCGCACCCGTTGCCTCATCAAGCAGACTGCTTGGCGGCCCTGGGTGGGAACGCAATATTTAGTGTGATGGATCTTACCTCTGGCTTTTATAACATCGCAATGGCAGAGGATGACAAAAAGTTCACGGCTTTCACAACACCTATGGGTCTTTATGAGTTTAACCGTTTGCCGCAAGGGTTGTGCAATAGTCCCGCCAGTTTCATGCGTTTAATGACAAACATCTTTGGCGATCAAAATTTCCTGACGTTGCTTTGCTATTTGGATGACTTACTTGTGTACGCCCCAGACGAGAGTGAGGCCATCAAGAGACTTGAGACAGTATTCAGTAAGCTTAGAGAGCACGGGTTAAAGTTGGCTCCTAAAAAGTGCCATTTCCTCCAGCGGAGTGTGCGGTTCTTGGGCCACATCATTGATAGTTCAGGAGTAGCGACTGACCCAGACAAGGTCAGCGCTATTGAAGCGGTGATGGAGTGTGATTTGATGATGGATGATAGGGTGACCCCCTCCCAAAGAAAGATTAAATCGTTTCTAGGAATGGTGTTGTATTATCAGAGGTTTATCCAAAATTGCTCCACCATCGCAAAACCTCTGTTTACTTTGACAGCTGCAACAAGGGGCAAAAAGCCTTCGAGAAAGGGTGCTGCAACATTCAGGAAGTTGAGTCCTGGTGACTGGAAGGAGGAGCACAGTAGTGCCTTCCAGCAGCTAAAAGCTGCTCTGATGAATTCGGTGGTATTATCACATCCTGATTTTAGCCGTCCGTTTGTTTTGTCCACTGATGCGTCTATGGATGGGTTGGGCGCTGTGTTGTCTCAGGTTTCAGAGGGTGAGACTAGAGCTCGGCCGATTGCTTTTGCTAGCAAATCCCTTTCACGTGCTCAGACCAAATATCCCGCTCACCGTTTGGAGTTTTTGGCGTTAAAGTGGTCCGTTTGCGACAAATTCAGCCACTGGCTGAAAGGCCATGAGTTCGTTGTATGGACGGACAACAATCCGTTAACTTACATCCTCACGAAGCCTAAACTCGACGCGTGTGAGCAGAGATGGGTTTCCAAATTGGCACCCTACCGGTTTAGCATCAAATACATACCAGGTAGTAAGAATGTAGTGGCCGATGCTTTGAGTCGTCAACCCTTTATTCAGAACCGGGTCAGTCAGAGACTCCTGAATGAGCCTTATGGTTCTTTACTTGAGGAAGCAGAGCAGTTTGAGAAAGACACAGTGCAGGATGCGTTTAGACTTAGTGCTTGCATCCAGAGTGTGGAAGCAACAAGCAATTGTCTACTGTCCAGCGCTGAGGTCTCTGCGGTGTTAGAGGGTCACAGTGACTGGGAAGTAGGAGTTGAAGCAAGAGCGATCTCTTGTATCACTCAAGACACACAACAGTTGTCGCCTGCTGGGCAATGCCCACTACCTGTTTTCTCGTTAGAAGAACTTCGAGACCGGCAACAGAATGATCCTTGTTTGTCTAGGGTCCTCTTTTACATCCAGAGGGGCAAGAGAGCCACGCGTCGTGAGCGTGCTGGTGAGACATATAAGGTGCTCAGAGTATTAAAGCAGTGGGACAGGTTGAAGATACTAGATGGTGTCCTGTATCGTGCCAGCAAAGATAACGTGACTGGAAAGAAACGCTTACAGTATGTAGTTCCATCCTCTTTGGTCACACAGGTGATGACAGGCGTTCATGATGAAGCAGGGCACCAGGGTCAAAGTAGAACTCTGTATCTGGCAAGACAAAGATTCTTTTGGGTCGGGTTGGAGCGTGATGTTCGTGGGTACGTCAAATGTTGTAAGCGCTGCGTCGTCAGCAAAACACCCGAACCTGAAGGTAGAGCCCCGTTAGAGAGTGTGAAAACGTCTAGTCCAATGGAGTTAGTATGCATCGATTTTTGGACCGCAGAAAGCTCAAAAGGTCATAATGTAGATGTGTTGGTCGTAACTGATCACTTTTCCCGAATGGCTCACGCGTTCCCGTGTCGTAACCAGTCCGCAAAGCAGGTAGCGCAACAGTTGTGGGACCGGTATTTTTGTGTGTATGGGTTCCCTGATAGGATTCACTCGGATCAAGGAGCAAACTTTGAGAGCCAGCTGATCCGAGAATTGTTACAGGTCGCTGGAGTAAAAAAGTCCAGAACAACTGCTTACCATCCCATGGGGAATGGCAGCGTTGAACGTTTCAATAGAACATTGGGCAACATGATCCGAGCACTGCCGCCAAGGTCCAAAGAAAAGTGGTCACAGTTGCTACAGACACTGACTTTTGCATATAATTGTACTGCCCATGAGTCCACTGGTTACGCCCCATTCTACTTAATGTTTGGCAGAATCCCAAAGTTGCCAGTTGATGTGATGTTTGCAAATGTCGAGAGAGACTGCGATGTTGTTGATTACGACAAGTATGTGAAAAGGCTGAGAGACAACTTGAAAGAAGCTCTGACTGTTGCTCAGGGGAATGTTGATGCCAGTCAACAACGTCAAACTGAATTGTACAACAAAAGAACGAAGGGTTGTAGCATTGAGTTGGGTGATCAGGTTTTGCTGGCCAACAAAACCGAACGGGGAAAAAGGAAATTGGCAGACAAATGGGAGTCCACACCATATAAAGTGATGGCAGTGAACCCCCAGTGCCATATTTACCGTATACGTAACACCAAAACGGGTTTGGAGAAAACTGTTCATCGCAATTTGCTGTTACAAGCGAACTTCCTGCCACTTGGGTTGGAAGAACCAGATTTATGTGGGGATGATGGTGAATCAGTCATCAGCAGTAGGGATGTGTCCATGATTGCTGGTGAACCTACATCTGAGTTGTGTTCTTCGTCTGAACGAGTTGCGAGTTGGGTGGAGGATACTATAGCTTCTGATGGTTCTCAGCATGGATTATCTTGCAGATCTGATAGTATTGATTCACTGGATGTAGTCCCTGGGTCGTTGGAACAGGAACAATTGGTGTCAATTGATGGCTCTGTCAAGGAGAACAGCAATGTAAGTGGTCCAGATGGAAGACCTGATTTTGGTTCTTGCAGTTCGCTTTCTGATACAGTTCTCAGTGAAGACCATTGTGCTTCACCTACTAAAGTTGTTGAGCCACCGCCTGGAAAAGAGGAAACTAGAGTTCGAACCAGAGCGGGTAGAACAGTGAAACCAGTTAACAGACTGATCGAGAGTATGACTCAATCCATAAAAATTTTGAATCCGGTTGGTGAAGTTGTAAGATCTTTATTGAGATAAAAATGTATTGTACAAGAGAGGATTTTTGGTTTCTAGTTTAAATTGTAGAATTGAACATCTTTGAGTTAATACACTACTGCATGTATTTGTTCCAGACAAGAGATGAGTTCATCTGTTGAAGAGTGTTTAAGGCACCTTTTGCGAGTGACTATAATAGGCCTGATCAACCTGCTGTAGTTACTTTCCCTGCTAGTGGGAAACATATTTTGTTGCACAATATTCTGGATAATAGTTGGTCTGATTAAGTGTATCCTATCCCTGTAATGGACAAAATTTGTGGAGTTCAGGGGGGAGAATGTAGCCGGTGTGAAAAAGATTTTAAAACTCATTTATTTGTTCAGATTTTTTCTACAATATTTGTGTAAATTAGTTTTATTTTGTTTAAAGTAATTGTTTTAATTTCATATTTTTGTAATAAGTGTGAATTATTGAACTTCACAAAATTTTGTTGTTTTTCTATTTTGTTTATAGTTTAAAAGTATGTTGGTTATGGGACTACTTTATTTGAGGAGGGATATCAGTGGCAATCGCGGGGGTTTTTCCAGGTGCGCGTCACCTGATAGTCTCAGTTTGTTACGAGACTGTGGACGCGCAGCATATGACTCTCTCTCGTCGAGTACTGGTACAGTGACAATTTGTTTCAATGTACATTAGCGAAGGATGTATACTGTCATTTTTTTGTTAGTGGTGTTTAAAATGTATTATTCAATGTTTTTTTGAGCTAGTCGTTTTTGTTGTATGTTTAGTGTGTTCCAGAGAGAGAGAGACTTCATCTGATTGTTTATCTACACTGATGTCCATCTTTTTTTGTTACAGGTATGTTTAAAATAATTCTGTTTAGAATGAAGAGATTATTTGGGTTGTCGATTTAATGTGCAGCTTATTATGGGAGCGAGAGTGTGATGCACGTGTAGTATGCGACGCACGTGGTGCGGCCTGTATCTCGCCATACACATGTGGTACAGTGGTAATAACTATTTAATCTTTATTTGATTTGTTATTTGTAATAATAAGATTATATATAGTTAATATCATCGTTATAACATAATAGTAAACACTATAAGTAACATATGTCGGTGATGTTAGGTTGAATACTATATATACTTGTAATATATGTATTTTATATACTATTGTATTGTATTAGTAATTGTCTAATGTACATTTTATAGAATAAGAAACGTTATATTTATGTTTTTGTTATTAATGTTTGTATTTTATTTTCTGGTTGTTTTTTGATTAAATGTACTGATAGTCTCAGTTTGTTACGAGACTGTGGACGCGCAGCATATGACTCTCTCTCGTCGAGTACTGTGTGTTCCAGAGAGAGAGAGACTTCATCTGATTGTTTATCTACACTGATGTCCATCTTTTTTTGTTACAGTAAAAAAAAAAAATCATCTGAAGTCAAGTGTTCGTGTGGTTTATGGGTGAAGACCGGTTCAAGTCCGTTACATAAGGAAGGTATTTATAATCCTAACCCTTATAATTATAAGAAGGTATTTGCTTTTGTTGAATTGTATTCATTCTTTTGAGACTCCAATTTTGCTTCGAATGTAAATGTATTTCGGTTGAAAGATGTTTAAATATCTGTTTGGAAAACAGCACAAAAACACTGAGAAACTATTATTATTATTATTATTTTATAATAATATTAACAATCAATGACATTACTTCCTTTATTTAAGTCTTTAAGCTCTACTAAGACATCTTTAAAGCCTTAATTTGTTTAAAGGCGAATTAAGACTTTTACAGATATTTAGCTCCCGAGAAACCCTGTAATCTCGAACGCTAACACGTATCATAAAATGTCATAACATCTTTTTAAAATCTTAAACATATTATAACCCACTCAATGGAATGCCTCAGAATACGTTAATACAAAAGCACAATTGTTAAAAACAACATAAATAATGCTTATCCACTTACTGCCATTGAATCCATCGCTTTCGACCAACATCCACGTATAAATTTGCGCGCATGCGCACTAACATCCAGGTGTGAATTTACGCGCATGGGCGGTGCCACACAAGTACCGTCACGCATATACGTCACGTATACGGGACGTCACCGTGCTACAGTCTGCAGCGAGGGGTATCTCACTCTTTCTGCTTCTGTTTGTAATCCATGATTGTTCGCTGATGGAAGAAATGTAGAAAATAAAATACAAAATGCTGTAAATGGGGTTGAGAATTTTAGATTTAGATTCGATTAAGAAAATGAATAGTCTCTGAGTATTAAAATGTATGGGCATCAGTTGGAATAAGTAACTGTAGTCAGATCTCTTGTAATGTGGATGGACTATAAATTAAACTTCAGAATACATATTCAGAAAGTGGTTTTAATTTTTTTTAAGTATAAACACATTAAGGTGCCTATCAAGAGTTGAAAAGGGAGCAAGTAGTCAGTCCATGAAAATAATATAAAGCAGTGATAAGATCTAATGTTGTTTATAGCGGTGTGGTATAAAGCTCTGCGAATAAAACACAGAATAAACAAACAAAGGCACTGAAAATATGTTGCAGTTGGGATATTGGTATATTTCTTTTCATGTAGGTGTGGAAGGGAATGAGAATGTGAACCAGCTGGCAAAGAAGACCCTGATGCAAACACAATCTGAAAGAAACCAATAAGTAAAGGAGAAATTTAGAGATTAATAGCAATAGAAGCAAGAAAGAAATGGTAAAAAAAAGAACGATTAAAAGAATTTGGTAAATTTTGTGTTGGTGCTGAGATAATAAGCTATGGAAGTGGAAGGAAAGGTGTGATCATATCAAGACTGAGAACAGGAGATGTAAATTATGTATTATACAGTGTACGGTATAGATATTTATATAAATTTCAGTTTGCACAAACATGAAAATGGAAAAGGTGAAAAATGTGGATCCCCAGAAACAATAGAGTATTTCCTTCTAAAATGTGGTTCTAATGGAAGAGAAACATCTCAGCTTTCTCAAGAATTAAAGCTGAATTAATAATTTATATCTGCAGGTGCTGTTAGGAAATTGATTAATGCAATCAGAAGTACATGAGGATTTGTTAAAGTATCTTAAAAAGTCAGGAATAATGGATAGAATATAACATTTCTATAAATATTTGTTTTCTTTTTGTTCATTTCCCATTCTACTTTGTCATAGTCTTAAATAAAAATAAAGAACTCCAGACCAGCAGGTGGCGGAAATGCGCGTTTGTTCGCCAAACCGCCATAAACCTCGAGAGGAAGTTCAGGAACAGTGTCGCATGTGATTGTTAGAAGGCGTTGTCCGTGTTTCCTGCAGCGCCGAGACTCGCCGCCATTAGAGTTTATCTGTTTCGCTAACAGTCTTTCAAGACACAGAAACCTACGATTGATACTTCTTTGTCATAATATATAAATCAATCAATTATTTAATTAGTTAATTACAGTCGCTAATAAAAGTTGATGTGGGTGCGGCTCAGAAACAACAAAAACAACGAACAGGAACAGAGAAGATTTTGAGCTGTGATCTCTACCGAATATCTTTGTTACATTACATTTCTATAGAGTCAACAGGAAAATGACGAATTTAAAGAAAACCCTATTGTTATTCTTCATATGCGGTGAGTGTTTCTGTTTGTCTGATACTTTCTCTTTCTAACCTTCCAACCGGAAACCGTTTGTTCGTTTGGTCATATTCAGTGCCACCAGTATAATCTAGTACAACCTTCATGCCCTGATTTTTTTCAGGGGATTCACCCATGTACACATCCATATTCCATACCTGCACTGTACATCATATGCATCCCATATTTTTATGCCATATTTGGCTGGTTTGCTTGGTATGTACTATCTGAAAGGACAGCGCCCACAAAATGGAACCAATTGCTGCGAGTTTGTAACGCTCTCGTCTGCCCTGTCTTGTTTCTTTGTCATCAAAGCGTATGACACTGGAGAAAACATGGAATGTCTTTAGAGACATGGTGGCTGGAAATATTGCCCTTCCAGTGTCAGCATTCTTCTTCTTTCATTAAAGTTCATACCGCCAGAAGGCGTATTATCGAACTGAACATTCCAAAGGCTTGCTGTTGCTTCTCCTTTTGACTTGTAGACTCCTGCCAAAATGAGCAACCCAATGTAGGCTTGCAAGTCAGTCACATCGAAGTCTTTCCAACCATCCTCATACACACGCCTACCCTCTAATTTTGTCATTTCAAGTACATCCTTTTCAATTGATGGTGTGATGAAAAGTTGAACTGCTGATTTAATATCTTGGACATGGCTGACAGCATATCTAGTGGGCCCTGGAACCATTTTGATGACATTAGCAGCACTAAATCTACCCTGTTGTTCAGGTGGTGAGCGGGACCATGGTGGTGGAAGGTACTGGGTTTGTGGGTGGTTCTCATGAGAATTTAGTTCCAATGTCATGTGAACTACTAGTGGTTCTCGCAATACTACAGATATGGTTATGTTAGGTTAGAGCCCTAAAACAGAGGGAAGTTTTTTGAATATAATATTGAATATGTTAAATTATAATGAACATTATAACATGTTATAGTGACCTCAATAAACCAACCAAAACAAATGTGTGTGGAATTTTAATATTTCTTATGTTTTACGAAGCTAAAAGAACCTGGGGTCAAATTGACCCCAAGGAACACAGATGGTACAAAATGGGTATAATTGTTTTTCAATGGATTTTTGTACCTGGTTTGTATTCATTGAATGATTTGCAAACATCTTTTATAAACAAAAGCGCATACTATTACACACCTTTTTGGTATTTAAAAATAAGTAAATGAAACAAAATGTTACATATTTTAATTTTTATGTGGGTTCATCAACTCATGTTTGTGATATTTGTATTCATAATTAGTGACAAAAGCACACAAAAATCACTTTTAAACTCACTTTTCTGAATTGTATAGGATTTATTGCTTTTTTGTGTGTTTTAAGCTTTGTGTAAATGTTTACTAAGTGAATAAAATTTTAAGCAACACAGGGTTTAGGTTGTTGAACTACAAACATGTTTGTCAGGAAGACTTTTACACATGATTTATTCAATAAGATTAATTTAATCTAGTTCACATCTACAGCTGTTTATGAGTTTATTCTCTGATAAACTCTTTCTGTTTGTTGTGCAGGAGCGTGTGGTGTTGATTCAGATGAAAGGAAGGCAGTGACGGAGGGAGATTTTGTTATTCTTAACTCTGATCTTACTGAAATACAGAAATATTGGCTGATATCATGGATGTTTGAAGATAAACTCATAGCTAAGATCTCTGATGGTGTGATCTCATATGAAGATTTTCCTGATGGGAGTTTCAGAGACCGACTGCAGCTGAACAGTGAAACTGCATCTCTCACCATCACAAACATGAGAATGAAACACTCTGGACTTTATAAACTAGAGGCCGCCAGCACCACCAGTGGGACGACATACAAGACATTCACTGTTTCTGTTTATGGTGAGCATATCTTATTGTTTTGTTTTACAAATTAAACTCCGACTCAAAGTGTAATTACCAAATTACTTTTACTGTGTTCAACAGTCTTACATAATTTATCGTTATGCAATATCACATTTTGCACTTTTCACTCTATTTTTTGTTTAGGTCGATCCACCAGTATTAATAATCCAAAGCAGGATCAGCCGTTGTGTAGAAATAAGAAATAAGAATTGAAATACTATCCACTGAACACAGACAACCTGCATAAACCTTGTGTAGAAACAGCAGAACCAACTGTGACACTCAGATTGAGTGTTTAATGTTTAATCTGTCTGTGAATCTGTTTCTTTCAGAGTCTCTGTCTGCTATTCATGTTGGTGAAGTTGAAATAAAGAGTCTGTCAGTGAAGGAAGGAGATCTTCTCACTCTTCAGACTGGTGTTCTTCAACCACGTGATGAGCTGATAGTGTGGAGGTTTGGAGATGAAGGGAAACTCATAGCTAAAGCTGATTTAGAGGCCAAGAACAACTCATTATATAATACTGATGAGAGATTCAGAGGCAGACTGAAACTGGATCAGGATGGATCTTTGACCATCACAAACTTCAAAACCACAGACTCTCGTCTTTATATGGTGAAGATCAGCAGCAGCAGCACACAGACGTTAAACAAGAGATTCATTGTTACTTTTTCAGGTGAGTAACTCAAGACTTTTAAAGTTATGATTGTTTATCAGCTATTTGTGAGTAATTCAGCAGGGTGTCCACGGGGTAGTAAATGAAATCAGCCAAAATTAAGGCCATTAAAAAGCATTACCGTAAATTCCGGGCTATTGAGTGCACCCGAATATAAGCCGCACCCACCGAATTTTTACAAAATAATGATTTTGAACATAAATAAGCCGCACACGCGTATGAGCCGCTGGTGCCTACCGGTATATTGAAACAAAAGAACTTAACACAGGCTTTATTGAAACACAGCTTGTCACAAAAATAAATAAAAATAGGAGTAAACAGTAGCCTACCAAGAAAGTCATTGGGCACTATCTTCCTCCTGCACTGAAACCACTGAAGTCATCTGCTTCTGTGTCGGAGTTGAATAGCCTTAGAATTGCTTCATGCAATATTGGAATATTTTCATTGTCGCTTGAGTCACTTTCATCAAAGCTGCATCATATGCATTTCTCTGTGTCTTTGCTATGATGAGGGTGACAAAATGACTACCGGAATCAGAATGATGGGAACTTTGAGCGCGCTCGATTTTAATCTAAACGGTAAACAAAAAACTAGTTTAACCGTAACCCATTCGGCAATTTCATTGGTTTAATGCAGTGCTTCTCAAATAGTGTGAATCCTGGGAACATGCGCGCCCCCCCCCGGGGAGGGGTCGTACGTTTGACTACTGGGAAAATGCTTTTTTTGCACCGAAGAAGAGTACAAATCACAGAGCAGCAGTTATGAAGTGCAGATTACAACGTTCAGAGCGTTATGTGATCAACTGCAAAATTCAAACGTGTTTTCGTGCGATATCTGGGGCTGATTCAGAGATGGACGCACTCAGAGCTCGTCATATATCACAACAATTCAGTGTTGTCAGCCACATAAGGTTTCTTTTAGGTTTCAAACATTTAAACAGTCATAAGTACTGGCAAAACAATATATTTATAGTTTGAAAAATACACACTGTCTATAAAAGAGGAAATAGCAATCAGTTCAATTATAAACTGACAAGATATTTTACTCATATCAGATAAACATTGCATTGGTAACTATAAAGTCACTCTATTCTTCTCCGGATAGTTACTGTCACATATTTCAGGAGAAGTGACTGAATTTGTGTTGTAAATCCGACAGATCAGATTCTCTGAATTGCAGCGCAAACTGTCATGGCGGCGCTTGTCGCGCATCATAGATCAGCTAACATGATCATTATAAAGGCTTTTAATCGGCAAAACTCAATCACTTCTACATGTTTGAGAATCAGAATCAACAAGTTGGTGAATATTTTGAATAAAAAGAAAAAAATACAGCATACAGCGCTTTTTGTGTCACTTGACAAGAGTGATGCGTCACCATGGAAACTAAGGAGTAAATGGGAGAGCTGGAGTGCGAAATGTTTAGTTCTTCTTAGGAGGGCGTGACCGAAAATAACTGAGAAGCACTAGTCCAGGGGTAAATGCATATGGCTCTTTTGACGCCAGCCCCCCCCCCCCCCCCCCGTCGACAAATTGATCGCTCCGCTACTTCCGCGTTCGGAGGACAGGCAGGTTGTTTTATTTACCTGTTTATTGAACTCATTGTGTCAGGTATCATCATGGGAACACACACACAAAATTCATTATAATTTAACTTGATTTATAGATTCAATTTTTTAAATGTATTATTGATGCATTTAAATATATTTTTGACTGTCTTCTGACTTTTAGACTAGTTGTATAATCAGTTAAAAAACTTTCGTTTAAATTACAGTAATACCTCGAGATACGAGCATAATCCGTTCCAGGGCGGAGCTTGTAACTCGAATAATAACTAAGTCCGTATTGTAACTTAATTAACATAACTAAACTTAGCTTACGTATTTTTTGTAACTTTTCTATTTTCTATTATTGTTTTACTTGTTTTCTTCCATTTTTTTCGCCTGACTACCTCACTTTCACTTGGCGCAGACCTTTTAATGAAATGCCTATCAAGGGAGATTTGTTTCAGTCTCCCATTCAAAATAAGCAAGGCACGCGTCCTCAAAGTGCCGAAGCACGACCAGTAGACGGTTTATCAGGGTGTTTCTTTTCAATTAAATCAGAAATCTTCTGCCACATAGCCAGCACTTCCTTAATTTCACTTGTAGAAATGTTTTCCTCCGGTTCATGCTCCACTGCTGTGCTCTTAAAACACCTGTGTATGTTCCATCATCTGCAGCTCGATCAGCTGCGTGTTAGGTCACTCACACACCACTGTGCTCATATTTATCCACAATTTCCTGCTTCATTTCCATGGTCATCATGCGTTTCTTCTTCCTTACCATCCTTACCACTCACTTTCTTATAACTCATCGCTATTATGAAGAATAATGCACAAAACAGAAAGAAAATCAGCTACTCGCAGGTGCGTATGAGCACGGCGTTCTATATGACTTCCATACAGAAGTCAGCGAACACATGAAGTGAACGAGTGTCGGCATTGGCGTCAGTACGCACTCGTATCTCGAATATTTACTTGTATCTAGAGGCAAAAATCTGCTGGAAGGCTTGCTCGTGTCTTGGAATACTCGTATGTAGAGACGCTCGTATCTCGAGGTATTACTGTACTAACAAATTAGTTGCGTGTCGACTAGTCCCTAGTGTTTAGACCTAGCAACTAAACACCACTCTTTCAATTCGAGCGATGCCATTAGAAATGTTTCCGGACTCCGACATAGTGAAATCCTTCGCTTTCTTCTTCTTCTTCTTCTTCTTCTTCTTCTTCAATGCAGGCTCCAGCTAGGGGAGCGTAGCACCATGGTGAACCACTTTTACCCATTTCTTCCTATCGGCTGCCAACCGCCGACCAGAATGTAGACCCAGATTTTGTTGTTTCAGGTCAGCTTCACTGACAGCTTTCCAGGTTAGTTTGGGACGCCCTTTAGGTCTTTTCCATTCTTTCGGAGGCATTGAGAATAGCGCATCCTTGGTGTCAGAACCATCCGGCTGTCGGACAACATGACCGAAGAGACTCAGCCTTCTTCTTCTGATCATGTCAGTAATTGGAATCCAGTTGGTTCGTTTGAGGACGGCTTTGTTAGTGGTTTTCTCCGACCAATGGATGTTGCATATTGATCGGAGACATTTATATCCAAATGCATCCACCCTGTTTGCGTCCCTTTTTGTCATGGTCCAGGCCTCAGAGCCATACAGCAACACCGGTAAGATGTAGGCACTGTATAGTCTGAGTTTAGTACTTTCTTTAATTCTTGTGGACCAAATAGTGCTTTTTAGTTCACCGAAAGCGTTGTTGGCCAATGCTATTCGACGTGAAATCTCCTCGGAGCTGCCACAAGAAGAGTTGACCGACACTCCAAGATAAGTGAATTTTTCCACGCATTCTACGCGACTCCCATTTATCCATATATCGGGAGGTTTGGGGAGGAAATCGCTAAGTGATTGGGTCTTAGTCTTTGAAGGATTTAATCTAAGACCCAGCGTGGAAGCTTCATACTCAAAGATCTGGAGGGCTGACTCAATCGCTCCATATAGTTCCGAGAATAATACAACGTCGTCTGCAAAGTCCAAATCGGTGAACTTTGCTTCACCTATGCTAGTTCATAGCATCATCCGGCATGTTGAATGCTCCAAGACTTGGTCCATGGCAACGTTGAAAGCGTCAGGTGCTAGGACACACCCCTGACGAACTCCGGACTGGATTGTAAACCAGTCACTGAGAAGTCCTTCGTATCTAACGGAGCTTTGAGTGTTGGTATGCAAGGCTTGGAAGATGCGTATGTATTTTGTCGGAATTCCTATTATATGAAAGACCTTACAGAGCGCAGATCTATCGACAGAATCAAATGCTGCCTTGAGATCTAGGTAAGCAGCAAAGAGTGGCTGTCTAAACTCGCGTCTCGTCTGTGCAATTAGGTTGAGTGTTAAAACGCGTTAGGCAAGGATAAGTCCGCTTGCATGATCAAATTTGGTATTGCACCATATTTTAAGAAGAGAACTGGTGGAGATCATAAACAAAGCAAGGCTGTTCATCCTAATGTTCGACAAGAGGCTCAACCAATCCTAAAAAAACCTAATGCACATTCATATTCGTTTTTTGGAGGATGGTTGTGTCGGTCAAGATAGTTGCAGTCACGCTGGTATTATTTTTTTTTTAAGGTATTAAAAAGGTAGTAAAAGGTATTAAATTCAACTTAAGAAGTTCTGTATATACCCTGTTCAGATAATGTGACATTAAAGCAGTGCTTCGCAATTATTTTCTGTTATTCCCCCTGTCACGACCAGCTCGTTCTCAGTCAGTGACATAATACACGACCACCAAAGTTCACTGAATTCAAACGTTCTTTATTCTAGAGTCAAAGTAAATAAAACCCAAAAATCATATTCAAAGATTAAGCAAAAATAAATAATAAAGATAACATAGGAAAGAAAATGAGGAATCAAGCCATTAAACAGAAAGTGTTCAAAAGGTGACTCTTCCTGGGTCGCTGTATTCCCAGGAACAGGAGTAAAAAGGAAGTCAGGTCATCAGTCTCCGTTTCCTTCTCCTCTTGGGGAGAGGACAAGCACCCATCTTTATCCTAGCCTTAATCAGGAGGAGATGAGCTAGCAGGGGGGGGGGCGCGATCCTTCGCACTCTCCAATATAGATCGCCACCCACAGGCGTGGAGAGGAAGCGCAGGGTCGTAACACCCCCCAACTATTTTGGAACGTTCGCCTTATTGTGCACACAGGCTGAGTTTGATCCGAACACGCGCACAGGCTTTGATCCGGGTTGCTGCTGAACTGCAGGAATTTAAACCTGCCATCCATTATTTATTATAGTCAGGTCCATAAATATTGGGACATCGACACAATTCTAATCTTCTTGACTCTATACACTACCACAATGGATTTGAAATTAAACAAACAAGACTTTTAGCTTTAATTTGAGGGTATTTACATCCAAATCAGGTGAACAGTGTAGGAATTACAACAGTTTGTATATGTACCTCCCACTTTTTAAGGGACCAAAAGTAATGGGACAGATTAACAATCATAAATCAAACTTTCACTTTTTAATACTTGGTTGCAAATCATTTGCAGTCAATTACAGCCTGAAGTCTGGAACGCATAGACATCACCAGACGCTGGGTTTCATCCCTCGTGATGCTCTCCCAGGCCTCTACCGCAACTGTTTTCAGTTCCTGCTTGTTCTTGGGGCATTTTCCCTTCAGTCTTTTCTTCAGCAAGTGAAATCAATCGGATTCAGGTCAGGTGATTGACTTGGCCGTTGCATAACATTCCATAACTTTCCCTTAAACTCTTTGGTTGCTTTCGCAGTATGCTTCAGGTCATTGTCCATCTGCACTGTGAAACGCCTACCAATGAGTTCTGAGCATGTCTTCTCTCTAACACATCTAATCGGTTACACATCACCCCTGTCCTCCGCTCGCTTCACTGGCTCCCAGAGCAGTTTAGGGTGGAGTTTAAAGTTCTGTTGTTTGTGTTCAAGGCCAATGAGATCTGGCCTCGGTCACAGCTGATCACAGCTGAAAACCCACTTTTTTAATCTAGTTTTTAACACACAGCTTTGGACTTGATTCTGATCCCATTTCTTTACTTTGTTGTCTTTGTTGTCATTTGATGTTTGTATTGGAAAGTGCCTTGTGCACCTTTTGGCTGTTGTAAGGCGCTATATAAATAAATTTGATTGAACGAACCAGTTCCATTGGCAGCCATACATGCCCACGCCATGACACTACCACCACCATGCTTCACTGATAAGGTGGTATGCTTTTGATCATGAGCAGTTCCTTTCCTTCTCCATACTCTTCTCTTCCCATCACTCTGGTGCAAGTTGATCTTGATCTCATCGGTCCATAGGATGTTGTTCCTGAACTGTAAAGGCTTTTTTAGTTGTTCTTTGGTGAACTACAATCTGGTCTTCCTGTTTTTTAGGCTCACCAATGGTTTACATCTTGTGGTGAACCCTCTGTATTCACTCGGGTGAAGTCTTCTCTTGATTGTTGACTTTGTGACACGTACATCTTCCTCCTGGAGTGTGTTCTTGATCTGGCCAACTGTTGAGATGGGTGTTTTCTTCACCAGGGAAAGAATTCTTCGGTCATCCACCACAGTTGTTTTCCATGGTCTTTTGGTGTTGCTGGGGGTATTAGTGTTGGTGAGATCGGAAGATTGTTGACGGGGGAGGGAGTCGATTCTCGATACTCCGCTGAACTTCTAACGGGGAAGCGAAGCACACCTCCTACAGCGCCACAGCCGCTCACGAACCGATCCGCGGCCCGGTACCATTTCAATCGGGGGTTGGGGACCACTGCCTTTAAAAGTGGGAGGCACATATACAAACTTTTGTAATTCCTACACCGTTCACCTGGATGTAAATACCCTGAAATTAAAGCCAAAACTCTGCAGTTAAAGCCCACTTTGTTCGTTTCACTTCAAATGTATTGTGGTGGTGTATAGAGCCAAAAAGATTAGAATTATGTTGATGTCCTAATATTTATGGACTGTATATCATACAACGTTTAAACCATTTAAATAGACATGTTGAAAATGTGCATGACGTGATTAACAAATCTCTCATGTCTGAGATGACAATGTGACTGAAATGTGATTGGGCTTTTCTCATTTCATTCATAGTTTACAATCACTTCCAAAACTCATTATTACACAGTAATTTTAGAGGTTTATGAATCACATTGTGCTGTGATGAACTCACTCCGGTTCTCCACACCGTAAAAAAAACATGAAAAAGCTGTCAAGTGACTGACAGCTGCAGCTGCCAAACAAAAAAAAAAGACTAAATTAAAGAGAAATATCCTAATGTAAAACTTTTAAACTTTTTAAAAAAAATGTTCATTAAACGTTTTACAGAAAAACAGGTATTTCTTAAAGTATCAAACACTTTGAATGTAAATTGTTAATCTCTTTCTGTTAACATTAGCTGTCAATAACTTGTCAATGTAATTACAGATGTCACTGTGTTAGTGACACTGTTACTTCACATTTAGATAGTTTACATTTTTATGTCAAAAATGTGATGCAATGATTAGTTTTTATTTGGACAAATATCTCATTAAATTATTTAACATTATGTTAGTTATTTCACATCGTTTATTGTAGTCCTGCAATACTAGTGCATAAAATCCTGCAGTGCTTTGATATTTTAAAAGATTTCAATTTATCATACAGTAAATGGTCTGACAAGATCATGGAAACACACAGACATCAAGATTCAACACATGTATCTCAACTATGGTGGAAATTGTTGCATTTTCTTTTTTTTGAGGATATTTGTTGATTGTCACCATTTTCTGTAAAATGAAGTCGGATTAACTGCTTGTCTTAATATCAGAAGACTGATATAAATAATGTGAAATTAAAAGCTGATATACTCAGAGATTTGACTCTGGGGAGATCAGCAAATCAGGAAACTTCATGATCATTAGATCATCACCAATAAATTACCAACATCATCTTATTCGATATTTCTCTTACACTTTTTCCATGACAAAAATGTCTTCGACTTCTGGTTTCACTGACATTTAAGCCTACAATCTCAGACTAAAATGCTTGTTTGAATTGTTTTAACTGAAAGGAACTTGTACTGAAATATCTTAAAATATGTCAGTGTCATTGTTTTGTCTCAAGATGCACACTAGAGATGTTTATTATAAGACGTGTTTATAAAATATACTTAAATATCCTAACTGAACTAAATCCTAATCCTGACTTAATAAAAAATGTGAAATTAGGCCTTAAACACAGTTAATAATTAAATATATTATAACAAATAAAATAAAAAACATAAAACAAAATGTTGAAGTCAAGAGCCAAAAAAAAGTTTTGCTAAAGCAAACACCTTTATTAGTACAAATTTAAAAATAAAACTAGAGAAAACGTGAGTGATGAATATTTGAATTCTGATATCAGATGAATTGATAAATATTTTTGTCCATAGAATTCGTAATTTGTTTTGAAGTCGTTATCTGTGTTTTTCTGTATAAGGTGACATCCCTAGGTCATATCATGAAGAATCACACTTTCATTTTAACTTCATTGTACAGTGGCTTCATACTTGAACTTTCAGAACTCAAAGCTTCTCCCACAGATCTTTTATTAGTTAAAACAACAAATAAAGCATTAACTCATGACCCATTTACATAGTGTTAAAAAAAATTGTTTGTGGTGTAATTATCTAATTATTAATGGATCATTATTTATCTGTATCTACAAACTGGATGTAAATAACTTCTGCTTGTAATGAAATGCTTTGGTAATACAAATTTAATTATACTTCTCTCTGTCACAATATTTATTTTGTTTTTAATTTGTATGAGTTATTGGTCTCAACACTACTGATATTTGATAAGTACTATCTGTTCTCGGGCTTCTGAGAATAACATTATGTATCATTACAGTATCAGATCTTCACTCAGATTATATAGTGATGATGTTTATAGTGTTATAGATCAGACACATTCACACTAATGACTGTCTTTATCATTACAGTATCAGATTATATAGTGATGATGTTTATAGAGTTATAGATCAGACACATTCACACTAATGACTGTCTTTATCATTACAGTATCAGATTATATAGTGATGATGTTTATAGTGTTATAGATCAGACACATTCACACTAATGACTGTCTTTATCATTACAGTATCAGATTATATAGTGATGATGTTTATAGTGTTATAGATCAGACACATTCACACTAATGACTGTCTTTATCATTACAGTATCAGATCTTCACTCAGATTATATAGTGATGATGTTTATAGAGTTATAGATCAGACACATTCACACTAATGACTGTCTTTATCATTACAGTATCAGATCTTCACTCAGATTATATAGTGATGATGTTTATAGAGTTATAGATCAGACACATTCACACTAATGACTGTCTTTATCATTACAGTATCAGATCTTCACTCAGATTATGTAGAGATGATGTTTATAGAGTTATAGATCAGACACATTCACACTAATGTCTGTCTTTATCATTACAGTATCAGATCTTCACTCAGATTATATAGTGATGATGTTTATAGTGTTATAGATCAGACACATTCACACTAATGACTGTCTTTATCATTACAGTATCAGATCTTCACTCAGATTATAAAGTGATCTAATGATCAATATTTCTGACTGTCTTTATCATTACAGATCCAGGTCTGTCTTCAGTTGCTATTGCAGGAATAGTTGTTGCTGTTATTCTGCTGGTGATTTTAGCTGCAGCTGCTGGTGTTTTTTACAGTCGCTGGAGGTTCTATAATCTAAAAAGACATATTTGTAAGTATTACAGCAAGATACAACATTTTATTCTGTTTGGAAATGTGTAATTTTTTTTTATAGTCATTATTTTTACTATTTCTACTACAATGTCATGCCTAGTTGACACAAGTTGCCAAGTCATTGATGATTCGGTTTGACATCTTTTTAAAGCTGAACATGATGCAAGATTTTGAGTGCAGAATGAAGAATGATATTTGAGAGCTGTAGCAAAATTTAACATTTAATAATGACAATAATCATGTATCCATCATTTGAGCGATTCTCTTTTCGAACACAGGTTTGTTAATTAGTTAAACTCTTATGTAGCTCTTATGTTTTATGTGATCATTCATTTCTAAGATGTCATGGGTTTGACGCATTACTAAATTAATATTAAAAATGAACATTAACCAGTAAATTCTGTGAAAAGTATTGTTTAATCAAATTGTTAATGACTAACTAATGTTCACACACACAACATTTCAGTAATTGTTACTGATGATTAATAAAGTGATGCAGATGATGAAGTGATTATTAGAAGCACATGAAGAATCTCACAGTCTTCTGTGTTTCTTCATCTGTTCATTGTCTTATAATCTCTTCATTTCTGTTTCTATGTTCTGCTGACATGAAGCGGAGATCTCTCGAAGAGCGTGTAAGTATTAATGTCAATGTCAATTTTATTTATATAGCACCATTTCCACAACACATGGTTGACCAATGTGCTTTACATAAAACACACACCACATTTACACAGTAAAAATACAAGTAAAAGTTAAAAATTAAATTAAAAAAATTAAAAGTACAACAACCATTTAAAATAAGTTAAAAGAAATAAAAAAGCTATACATAAAATCATGGTAAAACACAGTGCTTCAACCAGAAATAAAAGCTTTATCAAATAGATAGGTTTTTAATCTTGACTTAAGTGAACACAGAGGGAGCTAATCTAATAGAAGAGGGCAACTCATTCAAAAGTCTTGGGGCTATAGATGAAAATGCACGATCGCCCCTGGACTTCAGCCTCGTCTTTGGTGTAAACAATAGTCTCTGGTTTGATGACCGAAGAGATCTTGTTTCACTGCGTTCAATTAAAAGTTCAGATATATATGAAGGGGCTATACCATGAAGTGACTTAAACACGATTAATACAATTTTAAAATCAACTCTATAGTGTACAGGCACCCAGTGTAAGGACTGTAAAAGAGAGGATAAAGTTCGTCGAGACAAACTTTAGAAGTTGGCTGAGAAGGTCGCACCGGAAACGTTAATTTCACATGTTGGTAGCACAATTTAACATTAACTACAAAATATATTACGAAACCAGAAATTAACAGGTCGCTAAGGTGTTCTCGGTGGTTGCTAGGGTGTTGCTAGGCAGTTTCTAGGGTATCCGGGGTGGTTGCTAGGGTTATGCTATGTGGTTGCTAGGGTAACCAGATTGGTTTCTAGGGGGTTGCTAGGGTAACCGGGGTGGTTGCTAGGGTGTCATGGATGGTTGCTATGGTAACGAGTGGCTGCTAGGGTGTTGCTAAGCAGTTGCTAGGGTATCCTGGGTGGTTGCTAGGTGGTTGCTAGGGTAACCAGAGTGGTTGTTATGGTGTTGCTAGGTGGTTTCTAGGGTATCCTGGGTGGTTGCTAGGGTGTTTCTAGCTGGTTGCTAGGGTATCTGGGGTGGTTGCTAGGCAGTTGCTAGGGTGTTGCTAGGTGGTTGCTAGGCTGTTGCTAGGGTTACCAGAGTGGTTGCTATGGTGTTGCTAGGTGGTTGCTAGGGTAACCGGGGTGGATACTGGGTGGTTGCTAGGGTATTTTGGGTGGTTGCTATGCAGTTGCTAGGGTATCCAGGGTGGTTGCTAGGATGTTACTATGTAGTTGTGAGGACTTCTGGGTAGTTACTATGCCATTCCTAGCACAATTTAACACTTAGCTAACCACTATTAGCATGTAGCTATTCACTGCTAGCATATGTAGCATGTTGGAAGTCCTGTTTGCTAGCATGAGTCAGTAGAGCCAACCCCCATGTCTCTACGACACTCAAAAGCAGAGATATAGGTCTGGCTAAATGGTTGCTAGGGTTCTCTGTTTGGTTGCTAAGGAGTGGCTTCACTGCTACAGTGATGTTACTCCAAAGGCTCCTTGTCAGTATGAACGATATAAACCAACCAGAATGCCTCTACGACATTCAGAACTGAAGATATCTCACTTTGTATTTGGTTGCTAATGTGCTCCATAATGGTTGCTAGGGCGTGGCTGGGAAGTGTTGAAGAAGTTGATGATTGACAGTTTGCTAGCCCGAGTCATACGAGCCCACCCTCAAATTTCTATGACTTTTCTATCCAGAGATAGAAATCGATCAATTTGAATGGAAGTCTATGGGATGGGTTGCTAAGGTGCTATAAATGGTTGCTAGGGCTTAATAGCTTCACTGTGATCCTGAGACACTCATTGGTCGCCTGAGTAAAATGAGCCCTCCCCCTTGTCTCTGTGACGCTGTGCTGCAGAGCTATGTTCAATTCAAAATCCCTATGCAATTTGCCATAGTAGATGGTGTTTCATGGGACAGATTAGATTAGATTAGATTCAACTTTATTGTCATTACACAAGTACAGGTACAAGGCAACGAAATGCAGTTTAGGTCCAACCAGAAGTGCAATAGCAGCAAGTGCAGGATATATACAATGGTTGCATAAGTGCAGGATATGGAGATGTACAGGATTTACAGGTAATATGTACAATGAATATAAATATACAGATGGTTATTACTATAACAGGTGAGTGTGTGCTATAAATATAATTACAGGTGTCTATAAACAGCATTTACAGGTGAATATGTGCTATAGATGTAAATGTATGTACAGATGTCTCTAACTATAAACAGAATTTTACAGGAAGATGTATACAATTTTTAGCTTAAGGTGAGCATTAAATTTAAGGTAGTGCAATGAGCATGGACAGTGCAAATAAGTGAGATGCGAAATGTAAACAGTTGGTACTGTATGAACAGTTGGTAGTGCAAATGAGCATGTTCCAGCTAAAGTACAGTAGTGCAAGGTGCAAGTGTAAACAGTAAACAGTTGTTACTGTAATGAACAGTCGGCAGTGCAAATGGCACAAATAAGTAACAGTGAGCGAAGAGTCTATAAGGGTAGTAGTGGGGGGGGCAATGAAGGAGTCTGGTGTGGTGGGGGAGTCTGAGAGGGGAGTGGGGTGGTGGGGGGTGAGGAGAGTCTGTGAGGGGAGTGGGATGGTGGTGGGGGGGAGAGAGGAGTCTATGAGGGGAGTGGGATGGGGGGGGGGTAAGAGGAGAGTCTGTGAGGGGAGTGGGATGGTGGTGCGGGAGAGATGAGTCTATGAGGGGAGTGGGATGGGGGGAGGGGGGGAGTCTATGAGGAGAGTGGGATGGTGGTGGGGGGGGAGAGAGGAGTCTATGAGGGGAGTGGGATGGTGGTGGGGGGGTAAGAGAAGAGTCTGTGAGGGGAGTGGGATGGTGGTGCGGGAGAGATGAGTCTATGAGGGGAGTGGGATGGGGGGGGGGGGTCTATGAGGAGAGTGGGATGGTGGTAAGAGGAGAGTCTGCGAGGGGAGTGGGATGGTGGTGGGGGGGAGTAAGGAGTCTATGAGGGCAGTGGGATGGTGATAAGAGGAGAGTCTGTGAGGGGAGTGGGATGGTGGTGGGGGAGAGAGGAGTCTATGAGGGGAGTGGGATGGTGGGGAGGAGTCTATGAGGAGAGTGGGATGGTGGTGGGAGAGAGAGGAGTCTATGAGGGGAGTGGGATGGTGGGGGGGGTAAGAGGAGAGTCTATGAGGGGAGTGGGGTGGTGGGGGGTAAGAGGAGAGTCTGAGGGGAGTGGGATGGTGGTGGGGGGGTAAGAGGAAAGTCTGTGAGGGGAGTGGGGTGGTGGGGGGTAAGAGGAGAGTCTGAGGGGAGTGGGATGGTGGTGGGGAGGTAAGAGGAGAGTCTGTGAGGGGAGTGGGATGGTGGTGGGGGTGGGAGGAGAGTGTATGAGGGGAGTGGGATGGTGGTGGGGGTGGGAGGAGAGTGTATGAGGGGAGTGGGATGATGGTGGGGGAGAGAGAAGAGTCTGTGAGGGGGGTGGGATGGTGGTGGGGGGGTAGTGGGGTGAGAGGAGTCTATGAGGGGAATTGGATGGTGGGGGGGTAAGAGGAGTCTATGAGGGTGGTAGGATGATTGTTTAGGGGGAGAGGGGAGAGTCTGAGGGGAGTGGGATGGTGGTGGGGGGGGCAGGGGGGTGAGAGGAGTCTATGAGGGGAGTTGGATGGTGGGGGGGAGAGGAGTCTATGAGGGATGGTGGTGGGGGGCAGGGGGGTGAGAGGAGTCTATGAGGGGAGTGGGATGGTGGGGGGTGAGAGGAGAGTCTGGATGGGAGTGGGATGGTGGTGGGGGGGAGAGGAGTTTATGAGGGGAGTGGGATGGTGGGGGGGTAAGAGGAGAGTCTGTGAGGGGAGTGGGATGGCGGTGGGTGAGAGGAGAGTCTGGATGGGAGTGGGATGGTGGTGGGGGGGAGAGGAGTTTATGAGGGGAGTGGGATGGTGGGGGGGTAAGAGGAGAGTCTGTGAGGGGAGTGGGATGGCGGTGGGTGAGAGGAGAGTCTGGATGGGAGTGGGATGGTGGTGGGGGGGAGAGGAGTTTATGAGGGGAGTGGGATGGTGGGGGGGTAAGAGGAGAGTCTGTGAGGGGAGTGGGATGGTGGTGGGGGGGGAGAGGAGTCTATGAGGGGAGTGGGATGGTGGGGGTGGCGGTGAGAGAGGAGTGGGGTCAGCAAGGGTTAGAGTTCAGTAAAGAGACAGCTCTGGGGAAGAAACTGTTCTTTAGTCTGCTGGTTCTGGTCCGGAGGCACCTGAAACGCCTGCCGGAGGGAAGGAGGGAGAACAGTCTGTGGGCTGGGTGAGAGGAGTCCTTGAGGATGCTGCGAGTTGCGCAGCGGTAGAAGTTCACCAGGATAGCCGAGGAGAGCTGATTCTTCCTCAGTGTCCTCAGGAAGAAGAGGCGCTGGTGAGCCTTCTTGACCAGGCTGGAGGTGTTGGTTGTCCAGGTCATGTCAGCCGAGATGTGGATCCCCAGGAACTTGAAGCTGGAGACACGCTCAACGGCCATTCCATTGATGTGGATGGTGTCGTGTGTGCCTCTTGACTCTTTCCTGAAGTCCACGATGAGCTCCTTCGTTTTGGTGGTGTTGAGGAGCAGGTTATTTTCGTTGCACCATGTGGACAGGTGCTGGATCTCTTCCCTGTAGGCAGTCTCATCGTTGTTGCTGATGAGACCGATCACCGTAGTGTCGTCTGCGAACTTGACGATGGCATTAGATCCAAACACAGGCTTGCAGTCGGAGGTGAAGAGGGAGTAGAGAAACGGGCTTAGCACACAGCCCTGTGGTACACCAGTGTTAAGTGTGATGGATGTGGAGCAGGTGGATCCAGATCGGACATTCTGGGGTCTGTTGGTCAAGAAGTCCAGAATCCAGTTGCAGAGTGAGGTATTGATGCCCAAGTCTTCAAGTTTGGCTATTAACTTGGCCGGGATGATAGTGTTGAATGCTGAGCTGAAGTCAACAAACAGCATCCGTGCATAAGAGTTCTTATTGTCCAGGTGTGTGAGCACAGAGTGCAGTGCCATGGCAACAGCATCCTCTGTGCTCCTATTGCTGCGGTAAGCAAACTGATGTGAGTCCAATGTGGGTGGTATAGAGTCTTTTAGGTGTTCCAGGACCAGCCGCTCAAAGCACTTCATGATGATGGGTGTGAGTGCTACAGGGCGGTAGTCGTTAGGGCACCTCGGACTAGAGTGTTTTGGCACTGGCACAATGGAGGTGCATTTGAAGCATGTTGGTACAGCTGCTTGGGCAAGAGACAGGTTGAAAATGTCTGTAAAGACCCCAGCGAGCTGCTCCGCACATGCCCTGAGGACACGTCCAGGGATGTTGTCTGGTCCAGCAGCCTTGTGCGCGCTGATCCGGCTCAGTGCCTTGCAGACATCAGTGGATGAGAGGGTGATTGGAGGTTGATCAGCTGAGGGTTTGAGCTTGGTTGCAGTTTCTCTGTTGTCTCTTTCAAAGCGAGCATAAAAGTCATTTAGCTCATTCAGGAAGTTGACATCAGTGGCTGCAGGGGTGGAGTGGGTGGGTTTGTAGTCACTGATGGCCTGGATGCCCTGCCACATGCGTCGAGGGTCAGAGTTGGAAAAGTGTCCCTCTATCTTCAGCTTGTAGCAGTGCTTGGTCTTTTTGATGCCCCTCTTCAGATTTGCTCTGGATGTGCTGTAGGCTTGTGCATCTCCTGACCTGAAGGCAGTATTGCGTGTCTTCAACAGGAGTCGCACTTCCTTGTTCATCCATGGCTTCTGATTTGGGTATGTGGTAATCTGTTTCTGGGTTGTAACACTGTCAATGGTGGTATTAATATAATCCAATACAGAGGATGTGTAAAGCTGTAGGTCGAGTTAGAGTCAGAAAAAGGGTCTCAGAAGAATAATAACTATATAGTTTATTACAACATCAGTAAGTTGGCTGCTTCTCAGCCAACTTAATAAAAATAAGTTTATTAGCATTTCAGTAAGTTGGCTGCTTCTCAGCAGATCTTCTGCCTTTTTCTTGATTGCGGGATCAAGAAAACGAGTCCTGGTCAGAAATTTTGCTGCTGCGTTCTGAACCAGCTGTAAACGAGAGAGAGCTGTTTGACTAATGCCAGCGTACAGTGAGTTACAGTAATCTAATCTGGAGGTAATGAAAGCATGGATCACTTTTTCAAGGTTTTTAAAAGATAGGAAAGGTTTTACTTTAGCAAGAAGCTGCAGTTGGAAAAAGGAAGATTTAACCACAGTATTTATCAAATTTCATTTGCTCATCAAATACTACTCCCAAATGTATAAATGAACATTAACCAATAAATGATATAGAAAGTATTGTTTGTTAATTTCACATTAATGAACACTAACCAATGTTCTCACACAACATTTCTGTAATTGTCACTGATGATTAATAAAGTCAATGAAGTGATTATTAGAAGCACATGAAGAATCTCACAGTATCTTCTCAGTGTTTCTTCATCTGTTCATTCTCTTACAATCTCTTCATTTCTGTTTCTATGTTCTGCTGTGACATGAAGCCAAGACCTCTTTAAAACTAAATCAACTGCGTAAGTATTACAGCTGATACACAAGGCGAAGTGTTTTATTGTATAAAAATAGGTTTTCAATATTTATTTGTTTACCACAAGTTCTGCTTGTGCTATATTTAGTGCAATAATTAAGGAAGTTTGTGACTGTCCAGTTTTCCCCTGCATGACATTAATATACTGATGACAAAATCACATAAAACACATGATGCACAACATTTGTGTAATTGTTACTGATGATTAATAAAGTGATGCAGATGATGAAGTGATTATTAGAAGCACATGAAGAATCTCACAGTATCTTCTCAGTGTTTCTTCGTCTGTTAATTCTCTTATAATCTCTTCATTTCTGTTTCTATGTTCTGCTGTGACATGAAGCCAAGACCTCTCAACAAATGTGTAAGTATTACAGCTGATACAGTGAGAGAACTCTTTATTGTGCTTGTTTAATACAAAAATGCCACATTGACAGTAATGTTAAAAAACGTAACATTAATCAGGAAATGATATGAAACATATTTATTGTTAATTCACTTTTAATGATTATTTAATCTGTTCACAACATTTGTGTAATTGTTACTGATGATTAATAAAGTGATGCAGATGATGAAGTGATTATTAGAAGAACATGAAGAATCTCACAGTATCTTCTCAGTGTTTCTTCATCTGTTCATTCTCATATAATGTCTTCATTTCTGTTTCTATGTTCTGCTGTGACATGAAGCCAAGATCTCTCAACAAATGTGTAAGTATTACAACTGATACAGTGAGAGAAAATGAGATTCATTGTGTTTAATATAAAAATGTCACGCGTGACACTCACTAATCTTAAAAGTATTAACATTGAGCAATAAATGCTGTGAAAGTATTATTTATTGTTAATTCACTTTAATCATGATTTAATCTGTTCACAACATTTCTGTAATTGTCACTGATTAATAAAGTGATGCAGATGATGAAGTGATTATTAGAAGCACATGAAGAATCTCACAGTATCTTCTCAGTGTTTCTTCATCTGTTCTTTCTCTTATAATCTCTTTGTTTCTCTTTCCATGTGCTGCTGTGACATGAAGCGGAGATCTCTAAACAAGTGTGTAAGTATTACAGCTGAAACAGAGAGAGAAAACTAAGCTTTGCTGTGATACAATCAATACAGGTGCTGGTCATATAATTAGAATATCATCAAAAAGCTGATTTATTTCACTAATTCTATTCAAAAACTGAAACTTGTATATTATATTCATTCATTACACACAGACTGATATATTTCACAAAAAAAATTCTTTTAGTTTTGATGATTATAAATGACAACTAAGGAAATCCCAAATTCATTATCTCAGAAAATTAGAATATTGTGAAAAGATTCAATGTTGAAGACACCTGGTGCCGCAGTCTAATCAGCTAATTAACTCAAAACACCTGCAAAGGCCTTTAAATGGTCTCTTTCTAGTTCTGTAGGCGACACAATCATGGGGAAGACTGCTGACTGGACAGTTGTCCAAAAGACGACCATTGACACCTTGCACAAGGAGGCCAAGACACAAAAGGTCATTACAAAAGAGGCTGCTGTTCACAGAGCTCTGTGTCCAATCACATTAATAGAGGCGAAGGGAAGGAAAATATGTGGTAGAAAAAAAGTGTACATGCAATGGGATAACCGCATGCTGGAGAGGATTGTGAAACAAAACCCATTCAAAAATATGGGGGGGATTCACAAAGAGTGACTGCAGCTGGAGTCAGCGCTTCAAGAACCGCTACGCACAGACGTATGCAAGACATGGGATTCAACTGTCGCATTCCCTGTGCCAAGCCACTCTTGAACAACAGACAGAGTGAGAATCGTCTCACCTGGACTAAAGACAAAAAGGACTGGACTGCTGCTGAGTGGTCCAAAGTTATGTTCTCTGATGAAAGTAAATTTTGCATTTCCTTTGGAAATCAGGGTCCCAGAGTCAGGAGGAAGAGAGGAGAGGCACACAATCCACGTTGCTTGAGGTCCAGTGTAAAGTTTCCACAGTCAGTGATGGTTTGGGGTGCATGTCATCTGCTAGTGTTGGTCCACTGTGTTTTCTGACTTCCAAGCTCAACGCAGCCGTATACCAGGAAGTTTTAGAGCATTTCATGCTTCCTGCTGCTGACCAACTTTATGGAGATGCAGATTTCATTTTACAACAGGACTTGGCACCTGCACACAGTGCTAAAGCAACCAGTACCTGGTTTAAGGACCATGGTATCCCTCTCCTTAACTGACCAGCAAACTCGACTGACCTTAACCTCATAGAAAATCTATGGTTTATTGTGAAGAGGAAGATGCGATATTCCAGACCCAGCAATGCAGAAGAGCTGAAGGCCACTATCAGAGCAACCTGGGCTCTCATAACACCTGAGCAGTGCCACAGACTGATTGACTCCCTGCCACGCCGCATTGCTGCAGTAATTCAGGCAAAAGCAGCCCCAACTAAGTATTGAGTGCTGTACATGCTCATGCTTTTCAGTTGGTCAAGATTTCTAAAAATCCTTTTTTTTGTATTGGTCTTAAGTAATATTCTAATTTTCTGAGATACTGAATTTGGGATTTTCCTTAGTTGTCAGTTATAATCATCAAAATTAAAAGAAATAAACATTTGAAATATATCAGTCTGTGTGTAATGAATGAATATAATATACAAGTTTCACTTTTTGAATGGAATTAGTGATTAACAACTTTTTGATGATATTCTAATTAAATGACCAGCACCTGTAGAATTTAAATATATGGTATATTTTTCCATAATCGTTAGTTTTTATTCAGTATTTATTTTCCGATGTTAAAGTCATTTAAAGTTATTAAAATGGAACATATTTTCATCTACCTAAAATTAACTTAAAATAGTCCAAGATAACTTTAGAAGCTTATATCTTCCTTCAGGAAGATTGTCAGCAGTCGAAGAAGCACATGAGTTTAGATTCTGTCATCTTCATCTGTTCATTCACTTACAATCTCTTAATTTCTCAGTTTCTATGTGCTGCTGTGACATGAAGTGAGATATTTGAAGAAAATAAGTATCAAAATTAAGACAGCAAGCGAGTTTTAATTTACAACAATCGTTTATAAAGTTACTATGAAAACAAGGTTTATTTTTTGGATCTGAAAACCCAAAAGTTAACAGTAAGTACAAATACCTCATTACTGTACTTAAAAAAATTGTTAAATCGATTAGATGGAAGCAGCTTTTCAGTGGTAATGGGGAAATTATGCATTTCAGCTGTTGTTCAGCTGAAGTCAATTCTGTGTTGATTCAGTTCTGTTCATCAATTACTAAATTAGTTAATTTAATCTCTATAAAGCAATTCAGAAAAAAATAATGTAATTGTCCAGCTCAGTTCAGTTCTCAATTAGTCCGCCATCTTCGACTTTACATGGAAGTCCCAATAACCTCAGTAGAAAAAAAAAAAGTGCCAATGAATACTGGTGAGTGAGATCACTTTCATGGGAACTAGATGCTGCGTCGCTAGGGGAACGATGGTAAATCCTTAGGGCTGATGGCTGGATGATAAATAGAGATTCAGAACAAAGATATGGAGCTACAAATGCAACACACTTAGCAGTGTGACAGCAGGACTAGAAGCCAATTAAATGAACCATGCTGAAAATGAAATCGCACTAACCAATGTTATGATTTCTATTTAATGCTGGTATGTTGTGCAGTCGACTAAACTGATTTTGAGCATCTGTGTCTCGTTCACTGAAACATGAATGTAACTGCAGTCAAGTGACTTTGCGCAACCCACTTGTCCTGCTGTGACTGGTCACAACCCACAATTTGAAGACCCGCTACAATAAAACAGAATTTATCCATTTTGATTTCATGGTGACATCAACATACAAAATTTCTGTAATTGTAACTGATGATTAATAAAGTGATGCAGATGATGAAGTGATTATTAGAAGAACATGAAGAATCTCACAGTATCTTCTCAGTGTTTTTTCATCTGTTCATTCTCTTATAATCTCTTCATTTCTGTTTCCATGTGCTGCTGTGACATGAAGTGAAGGAAAATAAAGATTTGTGTAAGTATTACAGCTGATACAGCAAGAGAAAAAAAAAAACAAGCCTTAAATTTTCCTCAGTAGAGTGTAAATGTATAATGATTTTTCATTACTCACACACGTGTGTGTGTGTGTGGGTAGGGGGGGGGTGGCGGGGGTACAATGGGGCTAAAGACGCATTTGACTTTTTTTCTCTTTTAAACCACTAGATGGCACAAATTCAGTTTTCTTCTCAACTGCTCTTGAAGATGCACATGAAAATTCAGTTGATCCTTTTGACACGGTCACAAGCAGCAACGCAAAGTTGATTCTGCGTTAATTTGACAAATCATTATTTTAAACATTTTTAAAAACATTAAATATTAAGTAGTAAATGAGAATAATGGACTATATTTTGAGACAAATATCTTCTTAATGATTTTCAGTTTTGTTAAAGGTAATTAAAGCAAAAACAATTAATAACGGACGAATATGCTAAGTATGGTATTTGAGGTAAAGACAACAACAACAGGATGATAAACAGCCGACTGACTTTTCCATTTATTGATAATCTCATTCAATGCTTTCAGAATCTTTACTTTTTTTAAAAAATTATTTTGTTTCTGTATTTTAATGAGGATATTTATTAAACAAAATGAATTCATTTGTTTATCAAAATAAACAGAAAACAGTACAAACTTTGCTGAAGTTATTATTTTCAAGTATTTACTTGGATATTATTCAAAACATATTATTTTAGCTGAAATATTAGTGAGAATAAATTGTATTTTGCCTCATACTGTTGAGCCCATCTTGCCACCTCATACATTTATACAATTTTTAAACAAAACAAGCGACTTTTATGATTTATTTTTGCACAAAATCTGTTGCTCCATCAGTGTTTAGTAAAAACATATATATATATATATATATATACTTTTCTGCTGTCATTCACTATGGGAGTAGTGAAAGCACATTTTCTTAAGGTGTGCGTTTAGCCCCTTTGTATCCTTTAAAAATTTTACCACCAGTTCCCTTGAACTGCATCCTGCTGAGAATAAAAACGTCTATGCTGTTCACTTTCTGTTCTCAAACTCTTCTTTATCTTCACTGCTCAGTGTTTCTAACATCTTCATTGTTTATTCCCTTATAATCTCCTCATTTTTTTGTTTCTATGTGCTGCTGTGACATTAAGTCATCATCTCTGAAGAAATAAATCAACTGCGTAAGTATTACAGCTGATACAATGAGAGACAACTAAGCTTTGCTGTTACAGTCGAGTTTAAATGTATAATAGTTTTTCATAGTTAATATTTATTTTTTACCACATGTTCTTGTGCTTTATTTAGTGGAATAATGAAGTTTGTGATTGTCCAGTACTGAGATGCATAACATTAATATACTGATGACAAAATCACACACATCATATGAAATACACTGATGAGCCGAAACATAATTATGATCAGTCACAGGTAAAGTGAAGGATGTTGGTCATCTAACAAGGTCTGGATAGATTTTATGGTGAGGAAACAATCAGTTCTCGTTATCATGTTGCATACAGAAGAAATGTGCAGGAATAAAGATCTGAGTGATTTTGACAAGGGCCAAATTGTCATCGCAAGGCGACTGGATCAGACAGTCTATGATGCAGCAAGATTTGTGTGTGTGTGTGTGTATATATATATAGATATAGATATATAGTTTGTTTTGCTTCCCCTAAAGCAGTGGTCCCCAACCTTTTTATCACGGCCGGACAACGTTCAATATATTTACTGTGGCCCGGGGAGGTTGAGGGTGCTGAGCGATTGCAAGTGTTGATGGGGGTACCGCGGCGGTAACTGAGCGGCAGAGGCGTCTCTCAGCTCCCGATTAACCTCTCGAGAGACATACACCACGGTAAATAAAATGATAAATAAATAATTTATTGTTCATCGTGCGGCCCGGTGCCATTTGATCCGGCCTGGGGGTTGGGGACCACTGCCCTAAAGTATGGGTGCGAATTTGCATTTCCTGTAGTCTGATGCTTTTTCTTCACACTTTTGGTGTGAAAGGACTGTACTTTGGGAGTCTGTTAATGCTGTATTGGACTGAAAGGGAGAAGAGTCACAACCTATTAAGGTGAAAATGCAAAAGTAACAATGCATTTGTCATGTATCTTTCCCAAGGACTCATATGAAGTTTTATTAAGTCCCCCTCTCCCTCCTCCCAATGTTCCTGGTTTCTCCTTACCTGTGTTTAATTCCTATTTCTTTGGGTTCTGTAGATGTCCCGATTTGTTTCTATGGCTATGGATTTGTTTCACCTGTGTCTTGTTTAGTTTCTTATTTAGGTTTGTATTTATATCCCTTGGTTTCCGCTGTCAGGCAGCCAGTGTCTTTGTGAAATGAGCTGTAATATGTAGAATTACTTTTGCCTTTTGTATTCTTTGTTTCTTCCTGGATAGCCTTTTTTGTTTTGTAAATTTCCTGCTGCACTTATAACACTGTCTCAGTTCTTCCCTGGAACTGAGTGAATGTATTTGCTTTGTTAGAAGGTTATGCAATATTCTAACGCACTACTTTTAAATGAACTTTCACCTAAATTCAATTATAATCTCCTCATTTCTCTCTTGTTTCCATGCACTTGAAGTGACTATCTCTAAACAACTAAAGAAAATGTGTAAGTATTAAAGCTGATAAAAAATAGAATGTTTTAAGATATTTCATATATATTATATATATATATGAAACATGAACATGCTAGTCAGTGCATTTGTAATTTGTTTTTGTTTACAATCTTGTTTCAGACCTTTTCAATATAAAAGTCTGCTACTGACTCACTCAAAGACAGTGTTTGCTTTCGTCTAATCGTTTAATAATGTAGCTTTCTTTCACTGAAGTTGAAATCCCAATAACTAGGCCCTTTTCTCAATACCAAATATTGATTTTTATAATATTTAATTAAACAATATTAGGCATTAGCAAAGTTTCTATAATAGGAAATAAACACAAGCAAACATTTCAGTCAAAAGTAAAAAAGCAGCTGTATTTCTAGTAGCCTATTTTAATTAAATAAAAATATAAAGTTATGAAACTTTGCCCTCAGTCAAATTGATTTGCTCTGGAACAAGTAATAGATTAATAAGATTGCCGTTTGATATATCTCAAATTAATTATACCTCATGTTTAAACACTTGTGGTTGCTAGCGAGAAATAATTATCAAGAAAACTCTTTATTGTGCTCATTTAATGTGCAGATGTTACATTTGACAGTTTTAAATGCTGTGAAACGTATTATTTATTGTTAATTCACTTTTAATGATGATTTCATCTAATGTTCACGCACACATTTCTGTAATTGTTACTGATGATTAATAGAATCTCATTAATAAAGAATCTCACAGTATCTTCTCAGTGTTTCTTCATCTGTTCATTCTCTTATAATCTCTTCATTTCTCTGTTTATGTGTGCTGTTGTGCCAGCGGATGACTGTGAAAAATATTTGCGTAAGTATTAAAACTGTTACTGTGAAAGAAAAATAGACTTTACTGTGACTTTACTTTGTCATTACTAAACTAATGTTAAAACATACAAATTAAAGTTAACTAGTAAATGCTGTGGAATGTATTGTTTATTGTTAATTAATATAACTAATGTTCACACACACAACATCTGTGTAATTGTTACTGATGATTAATAAAGTGATGCAGATGATGAAGTGATTATTAGAAGCACATGAAGAATCTCACAGTATCTTCTGTGTTTCTTCATCTGTTCATTCTCATATAATCTCTTCATTTCTGTTTCCATGTTCTGCTGTGACGTGAAGCGGAGATCTCTGAAGAACTAAAGAATCTGCGTAAGTATTACAGCTGATACAATGAGAGAAAAATATTTTTTGCTGTGATGCAATAGAGTTTACATGTATATTATATTTTGCCATAGTCAATAGTTATATATTTTTTTATTCAGTATTGAGCTGAATGACATTTTAAATGACAATTTACTTTCTGAAGTTAGTCATCTACTTAAAATCAACTTAAAATACTCCAAGATAACTTTAGAAGCTATCTCTTCAGAGAGATTGTACATTGTCAGCAATACATTGGTCTGTTAAAGGCTTCATTTTATGTGCATTTCAAAAATAGTAATGAATTTAAAATTCCAACGATCTCTGTCATTGTGACAGAAAAAACAAGACAAAACAGCATTTACATCCAGTGCGTCAAATGTGGTGTTCCTCTCTTTTACTAGAATCTTAAACTTAATCACTGATGAGTGAAATAAGAACGTTTACGAGTCAGTGACTGATTTGAGGCATTTGTTAGCATAAGTGATTTCCTTGAATTGAAGAATGTTGCATTACGAAATAAATGCTGTGCCATTGTTAATTCACGTTAATGACAACGTTTGTGTAATTGTTACTGATGATTAATAAAGTGATGCAGATGATGAAGTGATTATTAGAAGCACATTAAGAATCTCACAGTATCTTCTCAGTGTTTCTTCATCTGTTCATTCTCTTATAATCTCTTCATTTCTGTTTCCATGTTCTGCTGTGACAGTTGAAGGCACAATCTCTGAAAAAATGTGTAAGTAAAACTTATACAGACTTGCTTTATTGTCTGACATAGATTTTTTTTTCCATAGTCAATTTATAGTTTTTGCTTGTGCATTAATCAGTGAAGTGTGTTATTGTTCAATGTTCAATTGCTGAATGACATTAATATAGTGATGAATGAAACCCTGTCTTGTTAAAATGCTGGATTTAATGCTAACATTCTTGCTTTTATGAAGAACAGTTGAAAATATAATGAAAATGTAAAATAGTGCGTATATTTACATTTTAATTTTTATATATTATTTGTTTCTGGTTCAAACATATATGACTGAATAAAACCACTATTTCCACTTGCCACTGTCACATTTACTACAGTAAAGTTGAGGAAGTGGATCAGATAGTCTGAACTGCTGTGATTAAGTTGAGGCAGAGACACATTTATTTATATATATATATATATATATATATCTGCAAATACCAAATTCATTCAAGTCAATTAAAATTTACTCTGGAGCACTTTTCACAGTGTATATTGTTTCATAGCAGCTTTACAGAAAATGCTACATTATACTATATTTCTACATTACATTTTAGAGTGATCTTCTATCAGAAGTGACTGTGTCGAAGTTCTGGATTTCAGAAATGTACAGTTCTAAGATAATACACGTCATGCAGTTTGCTAATATCATTTATTAATTTACAGAAGGAAAACATGGAGCTCATTAAAGAAATTATTACAAGTTGTGACCATAATGATTACAATATAAAAAAAATGTACCATATTGATTAAGAGTTGGTGTTGAAGTTCTGTCAGGAGTTTGTCTTCTCTTCTCTGGTGTTTGGTCATCCGAAGTCTTCACCCAAACCAGAGCTGGAGTCTCTAGTTACATCAGGATTGGTATCTCGAGATAAAACAGAAAAGCAAATGGGAGATAATTAACGTAGCTGCTGTTCATAACATTTCAAGCAAAGACAATCATGTGCATTTGATTTGTCATTATGTGAATGTTTGGGTAAAGAGATACATTTCCGTTTCTATGTTCTGCAGTGACAGCTTATAGAGAGAGAAAAGTAGCTTCTTTTTTTATTGATCAATTTTTAATGAAAATGCTGTAAAATGAATTATTTATTGTCAATTCAGTTTTAATGATGATTTCTTGTTACAACATTATACAATATACAATTGTATGTATTATCATATCTACAACATTTCTGTAAACAGTACAATTTATAATCTCGTCATTTCTGTTTCTATGTTCTGCTGTGACATGAAGCGAAGACCTCTAAACGATTGTGTAAGTATTACAGCTGATACAGAGAGAAAACTATCTTTATTGTGCTCATTTAATATGCAAATGTTACATTTGATGTTTTCAAATACTGTGAAACGTATTATTTATTGTTAATTCACTTTTAATGATGATTTCATCTAATGTTCACGCACACATTTCTGTAATTGTTACTGATGATTAATAGAATCTCATTAATTAATGAACAGTATCTTCTCAGTGTTTCTTCATCTGTTCATTCTCTTATAATCTCTTCATTTCTGTTTCTATGTGCTGCTGTGACATGAAGCGGAGATTTCTGAAAAACTGTGTAAGTATTACAGCTGATACAGTGAGAGAACTCTTTATTGTGCTTGTTTAATACAAAAATGCCACATTGACAGTAATGTTAAAAAAACGTAACATTAATCAGGAAATGATATGAAACATATATTGTTAATTCACTTTTAATGATGATTTAATCTGTTCACAACATTTGTGTAATTGTTACTGATGATTAATAAAGTGATGCAGATGATGAAGTGATTATTAGAAGAACATGAAGAATCTCACAGTTTCTTCTCAGTGTTTCTTCATCTGTTCATTCTCTTATAATCTCTTCATTTCTGTTTCTATGTTCTGCTGTGACATGAAGCGGAGGAAAATAAAGATTTAAATAAAATGCGTAAGTATTACAGCTGATCCAGCAAGTGTAAAATTAGTTGCTGTTGTGCTGTAGAAGTACAGGAGTATTAGCCAATCAGATTCAGATTTCTGGATTTAAATGTTTGTGGGTTAAACTGTGAAACGGAGGTGTTTGAAAGCAGTGATGTAAGATTATTCATGTGTCAATCTTGTGATCCGTTCAATCCAAAACAATCAAGATGGCGATGTGTAATAGCAGCATTTTTATTTCTGTCATCCACCTTTTTATTTCTGTCATCCACCTTTTTATTTCTGTCATCCACATTCCACCTCTAACCCTGTGATTCACACTAGAATCCTGTTTTTTTTTTTCGGTCAATATTTTACATTCACTTTATTTTAGCTGATATTGACTCACCATCACATGATTCCAGTTCATCCTGTTGCAGAATATATTTTGATATGATGATCTATTAAAAGAGTTCATAGCTTTCTTGTCTGCAAAATAGAAAGGACAAACAAACTTTCTCTTCCAAGTATGTTTTCATTTTAAAGCTACAATAATTATTGTATATTCTGCATAAATGTAATGCACAGTTTGCAAAGAGTTTCTCCAAAACATGAATATTTTTCCTTCAAAATCATACTATCATGGCTTCAGCTACAGCACATTGAATTTGAGCTCATAATTAACTCAGTCTTCTTGCTTCTAATCTCCTAATTTCTATTTCTCAGTAATGGAAGATTATCGTAAAGGTGATCATTTTGATGATTTGGTGAGTTTACATCTTTGAATGAGTGAGTTCACAAACATAAATAGTCATATTAATTGGTATTAAAAGTGCTGAAACTAGATTTAACTTATCAAATGTGCTTCTGTTAATGTATTAAATGATTTTGTACATTGTAAATGCTTGACATGCTTTTAACATCTCATATTTATAACAAAATTCAGATCAGTGCATTATCTTTTTTTTTTTTGTCTGTATTTTCTGACTGATTCCACAGAAAATGGAGCGAGCGAATCAGTGAATATAGGGATGCCGCTGTTGTCTGAATAACAGCAGAGTTCACTTTAATGAAACGAGACACGTCCAGAGGTGTCAATCACTGTGACATCATCAATATTTCATCAACAACAAGAACATATTTCAGCTTTTATGATCCTCTAGAATCCATCCAGTGAAAGTGAGAAATGATGAGCTGTTAAATCCTGTAAAAAAGCTTCTTTGGTTCTTTTATCAAACACGTTCATATCTCATGTTACACTTCACAGCTGTTACTCTCAGCAGTTTGACTCTCAGCTTTGATTTTCTGTGATTTATAGACAAACGAGCTTCAGAAATATCATAGATGTGTTTTACCAAAGTATTTCTTTCTCTAACCATTGCGTGTTTTCTATAATAATTAACAGCGATATCAGGGTAATATTCATGTTCACAGTGTGTTTATACGAGATCACATGATGTTCTGCTTGTAGAAACTCATCAGACTGTAAATCAGAGACGCTTCAGAAACATCTTTGACCATCAAGTGTCTGTGAGTCGACTTTGTTCGACATGTTCGACACTTTTAGATTAATATTAACCAGCTAATGTTCTAACATGTTCAGTGTTTTACTTTTCATTTCATTTGAAGTTTTATGCATTTAATTACTATATTATACTATACTATATTATATTACTATATTATTTACTATATTACATAACTGTGCTTTAGTATGTTATCAAAAAACATATTCTGAAGTGAATGTTTGTTATATGAATCAGATCTGGATGTCAAACAGCAAATCTGAATTTTATTTTGTTTGTATTCATGCTGAAACTTTTTTAATGAGCCTTAAATTAGCTTTATATAAGCTTTAAATGAGTTGCAACAACAAAACATGCAGAAATGCTAATATGTAATGATATGATGACTCATTGTTTTGTTTTATTGCTTGTGTTTTCTAGTCATCTGTTAGTTATTTTGATTGAAGCATCTGCTTTATGAATAAATGTTCATGTAATATTTTACATTCTTTAATTCCTTTTTATATCTGTCCTCTTGTGGACAAACATTGATTCAGCTTTTGCTTCCTAACAGTTTCGTGCTTCCTGTTTTCACGTGAAATGCATGAAAAATGTACCTCCATATTCACCTGTATGGGAATGTTACAATAGGCTTTAAAAAAAAAGAAAAAAGAAGTCAAGTTGTGTGAAATGTGTGTTGCTTCATATTGTATATAATATAACTGATGTGCAAAATAAATAAAACTTTCAGACTGAATCTGGATTCTCTTCATCTTTGTGACACGATGACAGCAGAAACAAAAGATTTGAGTGAAGAACACAAATTATAAATGCTAATTAAAGGTTTATTAAAGGTTAATTTTGTGGTGAAAACGGTTATAGTTTAAACACATCCTTTATGAATGATCAAAATAACGCTGTTTAATGATGAAACCTGTGTATAAAAACAAAAACTTGCACATCCTGGGGCATATTCTTCGTACGTCGCTAACTACATCCAAGATCAGTTGACACATCCGGGATGAGATAATCGCGCTAACTATGATCTGGATGATTCGGTTCTTTAAACGCACCTGTTGTTGACGATTAGTATAACTGGATTGAGTTATCTCAGATCATTGCGCGTGCATGTGCTGGCTTAAAAGGGGATATGTATCGATAGTAGAAACACTGATCAGCAACATTTTGATTGGTCAGTGAGCATGCTGAAAGAGCGCGCGCAGTATTTCTCTGCGCGCACGTTGCTGAATTTCAGTGTTTAATTAAAACACAAGGAAACCAGGAGAGAGGACTGGCAAAAAGTTGCCGACAAATTAAATTTGTGAGAAGCCTAGTGATCGTGTGTGTAATTATATTGACTCATATTAATTGTACTGTATTTCATAATCATCTTTTATATTAGAGCCACCACAGGACCCACTAGAACTTGGGAACAAGTAAAAGTAAAATGCAAAAATATTCTGCAAAATAGTATCTTTACTACTTGCGCTGTGCTGCAAAAAAAAGAGTCAATTAATGAAATAGAATTGCAAAAACGAATAAAGCAAAAAGTCAGACTTGAGATTGAATTGCTTCAAGAGGAACTTCAAAGTTAATAAAATACACGAATAAACACACTGTACTATTGAGGACCTTGCATGATTTATTTATTTCATTCCACAGGCAAGAGACGATCAGCTGGATTTTTTTAAATAGATAAAATAAACTGTAAACTAACTGTGTGCAAAGTTCCCTTTTTTCAAAAATGACTGCTTGAGTGCTGGTAAACTTAGTGAATGGCACGACACACAGCACTTTCACAATGTTCTCCGCATCCCAACAGTGTAAATGAACGTGCCGCTCGCAAAGTAGCGCAAGGCAATACACACAGTTTGAGCTGTAGTTAACGCCCGACTACGAGTAATTGTATCTAAATTAACTAGATACATTATACCCTCACGTGAAAAACGAAATATATATATATATATATATATATATATATATATATATATATATATATATATATATATATATATATATATATATATATATATATATATATATATATTATTTTTTATATATATTATAATTATTATAATTATATTAAATATATTATATTGCACCTTCAGCAACAGGTTTCTCTCGTAAAAACGGACAGGACATGTTGCGACAAACTTCCCATTTCACCTCCGCTTGCGTGAACTAATCCTGCTAGCTTGAAGTAAGCCTGCTCCGAGCAGGTTCACTTCAGCGGACCTGTTACTATGACAGCAAGTCCCGGATGAGCGTCGAAGAACCGAACAATCCAAGATCATGCGAAATCGTCAACAATCTAATCCAGCTAAGTCAGTTAGCGAGGTACGAAGAATATGCCCCTGTTCAGGTAACAAAAGTTTATAAAGATGTTAAATGAAAATATTTTTGGTCCAAACTGTTGGATTAGAAAGTAGGAATGTATAAAGGCTGTATAAGGACTTGGGGTGAAAACCAGATAGTTGAGAGCATTCATGTATTTTGTGTTCAGTAGAAGATTGACGTCCGTAGACCAGGTCACAATTTCATAAGGATCCTGTCCCTTTATTAACGCTATTTTGCCTCGTACCTGTCTCTTTCAAAATTCTCAAGTCCATCTCTATATTTAGTTTGACTCTTACGCTCACTTTTCTCCCTAGATTTACATAAAACGTTTTTTTTCTGCGGTAACACTTGCTTTAACGTCGCTTCCCCCATGAGATTGATTAGAAGTGGTCCCCCAAAATGGCGGCTGTCGTAAAACTACGTCACGATCGGGCGCGCTCTATATATATATATATACACATATACACATACATATATATATATATATATATACACATATACATACATATACATACACACATATATATATATATATATATATGTATATATATATATATGTATGTGTATATATATATATATATATATATATATATATATATATATATATATATATATATATATGTGTATATATATATATATATGTGTGTATATATATATATATGTGTATATATATATGTATGTATATGTGTATATATATATATGTATGTGTATATGTGTATATATATATATGTGTATACATACATACATACATTTTTTATATATATATATATATATATATATATATATATATATATATATATATATATATATATATATATATATATATATAATAATGATTATAATTATATTAAATATATTATATTGCACCTTCAGCAACAGTTTGCTCTCGTAAAAACGGACAGGACATGCTGCGACAAACTTCCCACATCACTTCCGCTTATAAAGCCGTGATCTAATCCTGCCATCATGAAGTAAGCTGCTCCCGAGCAGGTTCAATTAAGCTGACCTGTTACTATGACAACCAGTCCCGGATGAGCGTCGAAGAACCGAGCAATCCAAGATCATGCGAAATCGCCAACAATCTAATCCTGCTAAGCGAGTTGGCGAGGTACGAAGAATATGCCCCAGATCTGCTTCAGTTTGTTTTCATGTTATAATAATAATAATAACAAATTGAAGCATTTAACTAATATAACACACAGGTTGAGTTTGATCCAAACTGCAGAAATTTATTATCCATCATTTATTATATCATACAAAGTTTAAACCATTTAAATAAACATGTTGACAATGTGCTTGACTTGATTAACAAATCCCTGATTTCTGAGATGATAATTCAGCTGTTTGATTTGTGATCTTTTGCTTATTTCATTCATAGTTTTCAATCATTCACTTCAAACTATCATTATTGTGTAGTAATTTAGAGGTTTATGGATCATATTGTGTTGTGATGAACTCACCGTTATCGGTCAGTAACTCGTGTGTTAATGTCACTGCAGACGTCACTGAGTTACAGACATAAACTGTTGCTGCTGATAAATAAAGAAACATGCAGCAAATTAATGAAACTGTATCTCTAAAGCAAGTTTGTTATTCTGAAAATGTGATTCAATGATGTTGGTTATTATTGGTGATGATAAAATCATCATATAGAAACCTGATTCACTAATATTAACCAGAGTCAAATCTCTCATTAAATTATTATGTTAGTTATTAATTTCACATTGTAGTTCTACAATACTAGTTCAACAGCAAATTAAGCTCCCCTCATCAACTTCACTGACACTGAATGTCCTTTTCCGTATTTGAATAAGGGTAGGGTAAAACTACAAATAAGAGAACAAAATGAATTTACATATAATATGTGTATATAACTAAATATCTCTTACTAACATTAACATAAATTGTCAGGAAAATGAAAGTAATGAGCATATCCATAGCTCTCATATTATCTATATAGATGCACTCAAATAACACAAGTTACAAATACTTTAAATAATCAAATACAATTGAAAGTATTATGAATAATAACCATAAAACATACAGGCGAAGCTTCCAAAGGCCGAGGATGAGTTTAGATCAGTGGTTCTTAACCTTGTTGGAGCTACTGAACCCCACCGTTTTCATATGCGCATTCACCGAACCCTTCTTAATTGGAAAAAATAAAATATGATTTTTTAAAATTCAAAACGTAAGTACAGTGGAACCCGGTTATGTCGATGGCCTCGTGGGTTGTAAAAAAGCATCGAAATAACAGAGGATTGAGAAAATCAAAAGCCAATATGGCGATTTGTTTGAAGTGATCGGCATGCTATAAAAATGTACATACACTGTATATGTTTGCTAACAACAAAAGGCATATGTGCACCAACTAACAGCAGAGATTGTAACGGCCACTTTGTTTATGTTGGGAATATACCTTTAAGACGGCGTATGTAGTTCTGTGCACAAGAATGCTAAGACAAATAGGGAGTTTGGCGGTTCCACTTCAAAAATGTCGACATAACCGGGTTGGCGAGATAACCGAGGTCGAGATAAGTGAACTCCACTGTAAATATTTCACTGCTGCACAAAATGAACCGTGCATCAACATCACTGTTTTCAAAGAACAAAACCATTAAAACAACATGATTTTCACACAAAAACATAACAATTACTGCAAAGACCAGTTCAGAAATGCGCGGCTTCACCTTGGCAAGTGCCACTCTCATGTCATTTTCATAACAAAGTCTGTTCCTTTTCTTCGTTTTTATGTCCATCAAGAATCAGCACATGTATCTCAACTATAGTGGAAATTGTGGATTTTTTTTTTATTTTCACCATTTTTGTAATATGCTATCAGATCTTCACTCAGATTATATAGTGATGATGTTTATAGAGTTATAGATCAGACACATTCACACTAATGACTGTCTTTATCATTACAGTATCAGATCTTCACTCAGATTATATAGTGATGATGTTTATAGAGTTATAGATCAGACACATTCACACTAATGACTGTCTTTATCATTACAGTATCAGATCTTCACTCAGATTATATAGTGATGATGTTTATAGAGTTATAGATCAGACACATTCACACTAATGACTGTCTTTATCATTACAGTATCAGATCTTCACTCAGATTATATAGTGATGATGTTTATAGAGTTATAGATCAGACACATTCACACTAATGACTGTCTTTATCATTACAGTATCAGATCTTCACTCAGATTATATAGTGATGATGTTTATAGAGTTATAGATCAGACACATTCACACTAATGACTGTCTTTATCATTACAGTATCAGATTATATAGTGATGATGTTTATAGTGTTATAGATCAGACACATTCACACTAATGACTGTCTTTATCATTACAGTATCAGATTATATAGTGATGATGTTTATAGAGTTATAGATCAGACACATTCACACTAATGACTGTCTTTATCATTACAGTATCAGATTATATAGTGATGATGTTTATAGAGTTATAGATCAGACACATTCACACTAATGACTGTCTTTATCATTACAGCATCAGATCTTCACTCAGATTATATAGTGATGATGTTTATAGTGTTATAGATCAGACACATTCACACTAATGACTGTCTTTATCATTACAGTATCAGATTATAAAGTGATGATGTTTATAGAGTTATAGATCAGACACATTCACACTAATGACTGTCTTTATCATTACAGTATCAGATCTTCACTCAGATTATATAGTGATGATGTTTATAGAGTTATAGATCAGACACATTCACACTAATGACTGTCTTTATCATTACAGATTCAGGTTGGTCTTCAGGTGAAGTAGCAGGGATTGTTTTTGGTGTTTTGCTGGCTGTATTTGTTGCTGCTGCTGGTTGTTTTCTTTGCTATCGCTGCAAAATGGGTAAGTATTACAGCTTAATACATCAAGAGAAAAACACTGAACATTATGATGCTATAGTAGAGTTTAAGTAGATTTTCATTTATAATTTCTACTTTCTTTTTTACCACAAATTCCGCTGGTGATTGATTTAGTGGAGTAATTAATGGCGTTTGTAATTGTCTCCTTCTCTCTTGGTTCAGTACAACTGACCAATTCTAAGTTCAGTTATTTCAAAGCCACTTGATGGCAATTCTGCAAACTTAGCTGAAGAAAGTATAACTCCTGCTTACACTGTGGTGTACAGAAAAGGAGACAAGAAGCTGTTTTTAATGGATGTCAATGGAGGAGAATAAAATATCAGTAGAAACTGCTTTTGTGAGTTTTTAGTTTATTTAAGAATCGACAGCCTAGACCAGGGGTCGGCAACCCGCGGCTCTTTCACCCCTGTGCTGCAGCTCTTTCATCCCCTGCACGTAACTTGTAGCAGCGGTCCCGCTATCCACGCTCGGTCCGCTATCGCTCCGCCCACGGAAGAAAGGAGTGTCGCACCGCACCCCCCTGTAACTACTTGATCCGTACCGGAAACACGATTGGTACTGCGCATGTGCGAAAACGCAAATTTTATTCTGCGCATGCGCGATTCTATGACCACTTCCTCTTATTTTACGACAGCTTCGCCCCTGTCACGATTTGTACTGCGAATGTGCGCGCTTTGTAGTGAAAACATTTGGTGGTGAGGGACTATGGTTTTTCTTATTCGTTTTATGATGGAATGCAAGAATTAAGTGTCAAGAGGACATGGAAACATTTTAGTCATACTATGCTGATGAACAAGGCCTGAAAGTCAATGCCATGTTACTCAATCAGCGAGTGAGTGACTGAGTGAAGGAATTTATTAATGTATGAGTAAATAAAATTGAATAAATAAATAACTTTATTTTGTGTGTTTCTTTAATGCAGACATTTAACTGAACTGATATAAGTTGAATCTATCTTTTGAAAGGTAAATATTATATGTAAACTAACACACAGTCTTATGTACACATCCACGTTACCAAAATGGAGTAACAAATGTAAACCATTTAGTTCGATTACATTAAATTTGTGTCACCTTGATATATTTTATCTTTGTGTGTGTGTGTGTGTGTGTGTGTGTGTGTAAATGCTTTATTTAAAAAAGCATGCATAAAGATAAAATCAATATTGTATCATAACATAATTTGCTTCACAATACTATTGAGATTACATAAGAGTAAAGGGAAAATAAAAGAAAAAAAACAATTGAGAGGGTATATTACTAAACATATTTCATGCATATATTTATATGAAAATACAAAATGAATATCATACTGCAGTTGTTTTGCTGGCTTTGTTGTTTTTAGATTTTGAAAATCACATCTATGCACATTTTAATCTCCATTTTAAGCACTTGATCAGTAACATCTGCCGTAAATTGTTTCACACAGCTCAGACAGGAAGTAGACGCGTTTTCGCGCATGCGCGCTAACAATCGTGTTTTTCCGGTACAGATCGAGTAGTCACACATCCCCCCCCCCGGACTTTGCGGCTCCGGACATATTTGAATTTATTTTATTTTTTAAAATATGGCTCTTTCAACATTGAAGGTTGCCGACCCCTGGCCTAGACGTACATCTAGCAGTATGTTATGTAACTGATAATACAGGCGCTACACTTGCACAAGTATCGTAGACTCGCTCTCTTACTTCATTTTGCTGTGCTTGTAATCTATAATTACACTGTGATGGATTATAAAATAACAAACAGTTACGATTTCAAAACCGTTAAATCTCAAATAATTTATGTGTTGAAATCCTGTGTAATAAGTGGCAAGTCTGGACCGTATTCCTAACAATAAATGCTCGTTTAGTTTAAACTTGCTATTTTAAGCAACTGCTTTCTCGTGAGAAGGTTTGCATTTAAAGACCTAATAAAACATTTCAAGTCAATATTTGCTGGATTTGCAGTATATTTGTATTTGTGGAACAGTTGAGATATTTGACAGAAGGTTTACAACGTTCTTTTCCATACAAAATTTTGACCACAACTGTCAAACTCCAAACATTTACAACATATTATTCAAAAAGGCATGCAAATTATTTTAACAAAGACTGAGAAGTGTGAAAATACAGTTGTAGTTAGTGTGAAAGTCTTTCCCACTCGCTCTCCTAAAAGTGTTGATGTGCTTCAGTAGGTTTTATATCCTCGACACTAATTAGCATTTGTTTTTGAATATTTCATATAGTGACATAATGTATTACATCTCATGGGATTTTAAGAGTTATGCGTGTTGAACATCTCAGTAGTCGATGTTACCATCTGTTACTTTTGACTGTAGGACAGGGGTCTCAAACTCAAATGAGCTGGGGGCCGCAGGAGGCAGAGTTTGGGTGAGGCAGGGCCGCATCAAGTATTCCACAAAAAAAATATTTTCTCAAAGGTCATTATTGACAGTTTTTTAATTTCAATGGGTTCTTCTATGTACTTGGACTTACTGAAGTTCAAGGTTGAGGAAAAAGTTACAAATTTTTTCGAGATACTAAGTCATTATTATGATAAACTGTCATTATTTTGAGAAGTCAATATTATGAAACTTTCTCATTTTCTCCAGATATGAAGTCATTATTGTGAGAAATTCTCATTATTTTAAGATACTAAGTCATTACTATGATAATCTCTCTCATTATTTTGAGATAATAAGTCATTATTATAAGAAATTTGATCATTGTTTCGAGATATTAAGTCATTATTATGAAACTTTCTAATTCTGTCCAGATACTAAGTCATTATTATGAGAAACTCTCTCATTATTATGACTTAAATAATCCTTTTTTTTTTTCTCAACTGTGAAAAAACATTAACATTAACATTAACATCAACATTAACAAAAAATGTTTAACATAAACATAAACATTTACATAACAGTAACATTCACTTCGTCCAGCTCAAAGTAGAACATGCTCAATTTCAATCACAATAAGAAGTAATAATTATATGACGGCTTTGACAAATGTGATGTAACACGGGCAGCTCCACAGTTGTTTCTCTGTCTGCATCAAGCCCGGCCGATGCCCCGCCCCCGGGAGTCATTTACTCCACTGTGATTGGCCCCCGGTAGTCATTTACTCCACTGTGATTGGCCCCCGGGAGTCATGTACTCCACTGTGATTGGCCCCCGGGAGTCATGTACTCTACTGTGATTGGTTGGTTTGTACAGCTCCAGCTCCAGCTCGCACGAAAAAGGAATCTTCCGCACACAAAGCGGTAAAGCGCTATTCATTCATCACTCGCGGGCCGCACTTATATTAAACTTTCAATGGCCGCAATTGGCCCGCGGGCCGCATGTTTGAGACCCCTGCTGTAGGAGAAATCAATTTAATTTTAATTTTCAACTTCGTCTTGAACCACTTCAATGAACACTGAGTGAACACTAAAAAATGAGTTTTGGGTCTAAATGACTTGAGGAAAGTGTTCATAAATAATTGTTTAAATAATTTGTTCACATGTTCACTTTTCTTAAATACTGTATTTAGTTATTACATTTATTTAAATGCTTAATTTTGTTTTCATATAATAATGATAAAATAATAAATTCAAATTGATGCATTTGTACTGCTCTGAGAGGCAAAGCATGCAGTCATTTATTAAAAAGGATAATCCAAAACAGGCAAATACAAAGGCAAGTGGTCCAAAACAAACAGGGAAATTCAGGGAACCGGCAGAGGATCAAAACCAGAAATGCAGTGTAACAACAACTAACAAGCAAAGAGTAACTGAGATGTCTGGGTATAGACATAGTAAACAAGCAAATGAGACACAGCTGTAGACAATCATGGATGAGTCTGGGCAGTGAGTTATGGGAAATTGACAGAGCAGCAATAGTTAGGATTGAACTTCCATCTGGTGGCTCTCAAGGGCGTTCCAGCTGGTGATCATAACAATATCAGTTTAATGACAGAGAATGACTGCTTCACAACGTCGTCCTGTGACGTTAAAAACCTTGAAATGCTAATATAAAACCCTTCTTACTCATGATAAATATCCCTGAAACCACATGAGCATAAGATTAAACGACAATAGCAAGCATTGAAAGAGAGAGAGAAGATACAATAGAAAATGTAAATACGTGAAATTACATTAATAATGAACATGATTAAATTATTTAACTAAAATAATAATAATAATATTAATAAATGGTTAAATGAAAAATGGTATAAATAAAATAAAATCCCACTAATAAAACAATATTAATAAAACAAAGAAAATAAAACACAAAACAAATGCATGGTTGTTCTCTTGAAATAACACACACAAAGGTGGAACATCAGGTCTGTTTTTTTTACGAAAAGGTTATCTATAAATAATCACAAATAAAATATGAATGTTGTATGTATTGTTAGATCAGTTCTCAACGCCAGGAATATTGGATCCAGTCTCTTTACCAGATGCTTCAGAAGAAGCGTCAGCTCGTGTAAAACATTTAGAGCTGCATTTTGTCTGATATTCAAAACTTCCATTAATCTTCTGTCAGCCTGAGAGAAATACCAGAACGGACGAGACAAAGAGAGCAGGGTTTATTGAAATATCTTCTATGGAATCGATAAAATTCAAATGATGTCCAACCCTGATTATAAATGATTAACATGTATGTAACTGAGATGTCCACCTGCACACTCATGAACACATTTCTGATCTCTGTTTCTGTGACAGGTGAAGTGATGAAAGTGATCGTGACAGAGGGAGATCCTGTCACTCTAAACACTGGTGTTACTGATCTACATACAGATGATAAGATACAGTGGTGGTATGGAGCTGAAAACAATCTTATTGCTGAAATCAGTGGAGGGAAAGAACAGACATATGATGGTGCTGATGAGAGATTCAGTGGCAAACTGACGCTAGATAAGACTGGAGATCTCAACATCATTAACATCAAAACCATTTTCTCTGGACTCTATAAACTCAAGATCACCAGAAACAGATGGACCACACACAAGAGATTCATTCTTATCGTCAATCGTGAGTAGATCAAGTCTTTTATTCTGTTAATGATCAAGTTCTCCGTGTTCAAAATGAACCCAAATTTTATTTACTGCTCTGTAAATCCGATTAATAATTTTGTATTTAATTTATTCACGTTCATTTATCACAATTACTTAAACCTAGTTTAGCAAAGACTAAAATGTAATTCAGATGTGTTTTATTAACATATTTAAACATTATTAATATGAAATATTTATGCATTTTGATGTTTGATGCAAATTTCATTAGGTTTCTGTAATTTCAAGCAATCATGGACAACTTTACCAAATGATATACATGCATATTGTCTAACAACTAAAAACGGAAGTACCAATGACTTATTTAGTCTGTTATCAATGTCTCAAACCTCAGTTCTAAAATGATCTAAAATTACACTATTTAATAATACATATTTTGACTGGAAAATTAATAAATAAAAATACAAAAATACATTAAATGACCACTATAACAAGAATATTGCAGCACTTATTGGTGCATATTAACCATTTCCACTTGCTAATATGGGGTTTTCACGTGTTTCTTTTGAATTTTTATTAAGACATAAAATTGGTGTTAAAAATAAATATTTTATCAAAGTTTGGCACTTTTTGTTTGTACTGTATGAAGTTGGAAAAACAAATTTTATTGAAATTGCAAATGCATTACACAGAAAGTGAGCAACAATCGCTCTTCATTATCACTGAAGCTGTCAGTCAGTGCAGATTTAATCAATGTAACTCACGTGCACAATTAATCTCTGATTTGTAATGCATCTACAGTTTGTTTGTTATGATGCGTTAGCATTTGTGAGCATGTAAGACTTGGTCATTCATCTTTGAGGGATATTGAGCAGATTCTCACAACCGGTAACTTAAACGTTACTTTCAACAGATTGTGATTTGCTACAATATGCGTCATGATTTGCAGTGATTAAATGTGCCCTGCTGGTGTGATTGATTGGCATTCCTGGCATGAGTGTTCAAGGGCCTCACGACACAAAGTCTGGTTAGTGTTGCAGCCGTAGTTCAGTTTGTTTTAAATGTGCTGTTAGGGGAGGTTTTATATTATAAATACATATATTAGATCACAACAATAGTCCAGTGTGGAAAATACATTAAATGATAGAATAGACTGCGATTGTTTTTACAAAACACACACAGAAAATGTGATCTGAAGTGAAGTATTGTAACCCATACGCTGAATTTGACCCCTGCATTTAACCCATCAAAGTTAGTGCACACATGTTTGGAGCAGTGAACACACACACACACACACACACTGCAAACTGTGGACACACATTTGTGTAATAGGAACTCAGTACACAGTTTCACACACATAATGAGAGCAACAAAATAAAGAGTTCTGCTCATGAATGTCTAGTTTATTTGCAGTTTCGTGCCTCAAAGTGAAACTGAATAAACTGGAGATTTAATGTCACTAATCTCAGCAAAAACAAATGAAGTGATCATTAGCACTCAGTGTATCGAACATTATTATGAAAATGAAGAAATGTTGTTCATTGTCTCTTTCTGTTTTATGTTTCTCTTTTTCTATGTGGTGTTGTGATGTGAAGTGAAAACTGTGCTGGTGAATGTGGGAGATCCTCTCACTCTATACATTCCCACTGAAGCTGGTCTACAGAAAGATGATCTGATATTGTGGAAGTTTGGACCTCAAGGCAGTGCCATTGCTAAATTTGATCCAAAAAGTAAAATCACCATATATGATGTTTCTGATGAGAGATTCAGAGACGGACTGAAGCTGAATGAAACTGGATCTCTGACCATCACAAACATCAAACCTGAACATGCTGGAGTTTATAAACTGCAGCTCAGCAACAGAAAAAGAACCACAAACAGGAAATTCAGAGTGACCATCCCTGGTGAGTTATACATCATTTATTGTAATATCTATATAATTATTTGGACAGGAGGCTTTTCACTGTTTGCATTGTGCTCCAGTGAGTAATGCTTGTGTGTGATTTGACCTTATATATGAACTCTAACAGTGTTTCAGCTTCATCCACTGCCATCACTGACAAAGACTAGCAACTAGTTTAAGACATGCCAGCAAAATGCTAAGTCATGGAAGCAATGTGTTAAATCATGCTAGCAAAATGTTAATTCATGTCAACAAAATTAAATCATGTCAACAAAATGTTAATTCATGTTAGCAGAATTTTAAATCATGTTAGCGACATGATAAAAATAATGCTACTGACATGTTAATTCATGCTAGCAATAAAGTCACACACAGTGAGTTCCTAAACTCTAAGATCACATATACAGTGGAGTTCACTTATCTCGAGTCACGGTTAACTCGCCAATACTATTATCTCTACATTTTTGAAGTGGAACCGCCAAACTCCCTATTTGTCTCAGTATTTTCGGTTCTTTAATGTCGATTCCTTAATGTCGCCGAAAACTAGTATCTCGGGCAAATATCTCGGACAAAGTCGTCACTTCACATGGTTATATCGTGAGTCATGAGCGTACCTAGTTCACTGCGCATGCACGTACAGTCCGCAGAAGAACTCGCAGAAGTGGCGGGTGGTATCGTGTGGACGCTGATATGTTTTTTTGAACGAGGAAAAAAAGATCGGATAAGGAACGCGCCGGCATCGTGTGGACGTGGCCTGAGACTCGCGGAAGTCTAAAGCCTGCTAGATGCTATTTTAGAAGTGGAGGCGCAGGAGTTGAGCCGATTCGAGTGCGTCTGTGTTCAGTGAGTCCAGCGCGCCTGCAGTGAGTCTGTGTTCATTGAAGCATCACTGTCCAGGAATTCCCAGATTACGTTGACATCGACAAAGACGTTGTTACTGATAGAAGCATTTGTTTTCAAGCAGACCATTAAAGGCAAAAAGGAACAAAGCATTTTTGAGTTTGTAAATAAACCATATTAACCGTGTGTGCAAAACTTTCAGAACTGTGTGAGAGCGAAATGACTGTGTTTTGAGCGAATGTGTTTGTGTTTATGTGACTGTTTACACTGTGAGTGAAATTGTGTTTGCAATGTTGGAGAATATAATTAAAGGTTTGTATGGAGAATCGAAGGTGTTTTTTAATTGTATACTGGTAAATCTCTGCTGTTAGTTGGTGCACATATGCCTTTTGTTGTTAGCAAACATATACAGTGTATGTATATTTTTATAGCATGCCGATCACTTCATCAAATACATAGATATATTGGGTGTAGGTTATCTCGCTAAACGGTTACCTCGACGCTTTTTTGCAACCCCAAGGCTGTCGAAATAACCAAACTCCACTGTAATATCTGGATTGTTCTGCATTTGAACATGGAAAGTTCATGGAAGTCTTACTATTGGAGTAGATGTTTATAACAAAGAAGCATTTTAATGTTAAATAAAGAAACTTTTTCAGATTCTTCACTATTTCTGGGTCTCTAAACAAATGTCATGATCATGTAACACTTTTTAAACCCTTTCGCACGCAAGTTTAAAATATTTTCGCTGACCCCCAGCGTGAGTTTGTTTAATTTTTTTAGGCGACTGTTATTTTAGAATGTTTCCATGGCAACACGTCAGGCTTGTCACGTGACACTGCAGCCACATGTACTGTATGACAGATATATCGCCTTTAGTTTTTTTCTTATTTATTCAATATATTCACACACTTGTTGGCGGTGTCATCAACTACCTGATATACCGATTCTCAAATATATGGAAGTGAATGTGTTTTGTCGTTTAAAAACCTTTATAATGATTATGTTCGCTGATCTGTGATGCTCGACGGGCGCTGCCATGTTTGTTTGCGCTACAGGTCAGATAATCTGATGTGTCTGATTTACAACACAAATTCAGTCACTTCTCCCACAATACATGTCAGTAAGTGTCTGGTGAAGTGGGAGAAGAATAGAGTGAACTTTATAGTTGCCAATGCAATGTGTATCTGATCAATTTATAATTGAACAATTGCTATTTCTGCTTTCATGGACATCAGTGTGTTTTTCAAACTATAAATGTATTGTTATGCCAGTACTTATGAGTATTTAAATGTCTGAAACCTAAAAGAAACCTTATGTGGTTGAAAACACTGAAGAGTCGGGATAAATGACAAGCTCTGAGCGCATCCGTCATTTCAATGGATTTTTGCAGTCATTTCCCTGTATTCTCTTCACAATATCTTCACTTGTCAGACTTTATCAGTGTTCACACACATCTTACGTTCTTGCAGGTTTCATGAGTGTTTTGAATTTAGCTTTTTTCTAATTATATGATCATCATTTCTAATGAATTTAAAGTGACATTGTTCATTAATTATGATTATTATTAAAGCAGGATCAGCTGGAAAAGTTACTGGAAAGAAACCGATTGAGCTGAAAGCAGTTGAGATTCTGTCGTTTCTTTTTCACTTTAAAACAAGCTCATGATCTGATGAGTGCGATGTGACTTCATTCAGTTTATTCATACACACTTTGAGCACAAAAAAAATGAAATGTAAGTGCTTTAAAGAGCAATTGCCATGAGAGAAATTACCTTTTAATGTGTCGAAGTGATCGAAGTAAAACTGCATGAGTGAGTTCACAAACATAAATGTCATGTTAATTTGAGTGAAAAAACCCTAAACTTGACTGAACTTTTTAAATGTGCTTCTGGCGATGTGTTAAATGATTTTTTAAAGTTGTAAATGCTTCTAACATCTCGTATAGAACAAAATCCAGATCATTGCATCATCTTTCTTTTAAATCTGTTGTCTCTGTGTTTTCTGATCGATTCCACAGAAAACAGAGCGAGTGAATCAGCGACTGTAGAGATGCGGCTGTTGTCTGAATAACAGCAGAGTTCACTTTAATGAAACGAGACACGTCCAGAGGTGTCAATCACTGTGACATCATCAATATTTCATCAACAACAAGAACATATTTCAGCTTTTATGATCCTCTAGAATCCATCCAGTGAAAGTGAGAAATGATGAGCTGTTAAATCCTGTAAAAAAGCTTCTTTGGTTCTTTTATCAAACACGTTCATATCTCATGTTACACTTCACAGCTGTTACTCTCAGCAGTTTGACTCTCACAGCTTTGATTTTCTGTGATTGCAGACAAATGAGCTTCAGAAATATCATAGATGTGTTTTACCAAAGTATTTCTTTCTCTAACCATTGCATGTGTTTTCTATAATAATTAACAGCGATATAAGGTTAATATTCATGTTCACAGTGTGTTTATACGAGATCACATGATGTTCTGCTTGAAGAAACTCATCAGACTGTAAATCAGAGACGCTTCAGAAACATCTTTGACCATCAACTTTAACATGTTCGACACTTTTATTTTAATATTAACTAGCTAAAGGTCTAACATTTACTTTTCATTTCATTTGAAGTTTTATGCCTTTAATTACTATATTATTTACTATATTACATAATTATGCTTAAGTATGTTATCCAAAAATATATTCTGAAGTGAATGATTGTCATAAAAATCAGATCTGGATGTCAAACAGCAAATCTGAATTGTATTTTGTTTGTATTCATGCTGAAGCTTTTTAATGAGCCTTATATTCGCCTTAAATTAACCTTATTGCACTTACAGCAACACGTTGCAACAACCAAACATGCAGAAATGCTCATATGTAATGATATGATGACTCATTGTTTTATGTTTTTATTGCTTGTGTTTTCTAGTCATCTGTTAGTGATTTTGATAAAAGCATCTGATTTATGATTAAATATCCATGTAATATTTTATATCTTTTAATACCTTTTTATATTTGTCCTCTTGTGGACAAACAAAAATTTGCTTCCTAACAGTTTTTCGCTTCCTGTGTTCACGTGAAATGCATGGAAAATGTACCTCAATATTCACTTGTATGGGAATGTTACAATAGACTATTCCAAAAAGAAAGAAGTCAAGTTCTGTGAAATGTGTGTTGCTTCATATTGTATGTAATATGACTGATGTGCAAAATAAATAAAACTTTCAGAGTAATTGAATCTGGATTCACTTCATCTTTGTCACACGATGACAGCAGAAGCAACAGATTCGAGTGAAGAACACAAATTATAAATGCTAATTAAAATTAAAGACAAATTTTGTGGTGGAAATGGTTATAGTTTAAACACGTCCTTATGAATGATCAAAATAACACTGTTTAATGATGAAACCTGTTTATAAAACCCCTGGTGAACAAAATGTTTTAGTGCACTCGAAGACAGACTAATTGTCAGTTTAATTGTGTATTTTGGAACAACTAATTAATATAAGTATATTTTAGTTATAATTAAATTGTAGTAAAGCATAACTTTTAAGTGTATTTTGTGTACTTTTTCTGTGCTAAATTGGTACAATTTCAAGTTTACTTATTAAAATTTAAGCATATGCTTGAATTGTGATATTAACATCTACTTTCATTTAGTTTTATGAGTGTCTTCAAAACACACCAGCAATATATTATAAATGTTATTTTACAGGTAATAGTATATGATCGGTAAATTTGGCTTGTTACAAATACAAAAAACTCCACACTGCATTTAATAAAAATATACTTTATTACTTAGTTTGTACAATATACTTTGAACATTACATAATCTCAGAGAATACAAGTAGTCACCTTCATTTATAAAGCGCTTTTTACAATAGAGATTGTTTCACATGCGATGCAACAAAGTTTATTTTGGCTGAACAGCAGCTCTAGAAGAACAATCAATAATACTGATGAATATTAAGTGTTAAATGTCCCTAAGTATTTTAAGTGTGTTTCCATTTAACTGCATTTTAAAGAATTAGGAGACATTTTCCCAATGTAATGAAATAAATAAAATATAACAATATCACTAAAGTATATCTAATTAACAAGTACAATCATTTCTTTTTTTATTAAACTTCACACGGTATCAGCAAAACCGAACAAAATGAATACTGTGTTTTTTATTAAAAGAACAGAGAGATTTTAAAAAAAAAAACATAACTGGATCTACAGCCATATTGATCCTCTATACAAACAGAAATAATATTGTTGCATTTTCTGATGAGCTTCAGATGATCAGACAGATGTTCGTTTTATTCATGTTCACATCAGTTTGTCTAAATCCTCTATTGAATCAACATTACTTTTGAACAGTAAATGAGGATTAGCAGTGCGAACTGTATCAGTACAGAATGAAAATATTGTTTCCTGTTAAACATATCCGACACTTTATGAATTAATATCTTACAGAAGACACTTCTGCAAACCCCTTGTGAGTGAGACTCGGACAAGTGTTATCTGAACCTCTGATTGGCTGCAGGCAGTGAATAACGAAAGCTGATTGGCTGCAGGCAGTGAATAACGAAAGCTGATTGGCTGCAGGCAGTGAATAATGAAAGCTGATTGGCTGCAGGCAGTGAATAATGAAAGCTGATTGGCTGCAGGCAGTGAATAATGAAAGCTGATTGGCTGCAGGCAGTGAATAATGAAAGCTGATTGGCTGCAGGCAGTGAATAATGAAAGCTGATTGGCTGCAGGCAGTGAATAATGAAAGCTGATTGGCTGCAGGCAGTGAATAATGAAAGCTGATTGGTCAGACTGTTGAAGAGACATTTGAATTCCGATCAGACTCAATCCCTCAACTCCTGTTTTCTTGTGTTGTATTTTGAGTGTTCATTTTGGATTTTTAATACAGATTTGTATATCTACTTCTCTGCCAGTGTAAACTAATTAAATATATTTACACTTAAATCACAATTACAGGCAATTACAGACACATAAAGGCCTAGAATATCTTTCATTCTCACTGCATGACAAAACCGCATGTCTGACTGCAAATATAGACTTAATACAAATAATCACTTATAAGACTCATAATGTCTAATAATTAATGCATAACTTATGTTATACATACAGTGGTAAGTTTATATGAATTGAAATGTCTATCTCCACTATAAATGTTATTCTGTATGGAATCACAATAATATAACAATCAGTGTTAAAACTACAGGTTTTGCTGCTTTATTTGACTCATATAAAAACTAACCGATCATCTCATTTTTCAGTTTTCGCTTCTCTAATAGAGCAAATGGATCTGAATCACCGTGAGAAGATCTCTGTTCCTGTAAATGGTGAAAGATTTCTGTATTCAGCTGAAAGTGGCATCTGAGAGAGTTTTGTCAGACTGAATGTGACAAGAAATACAGCCCAGTTTAAAATACTTTGTTTCAATCTCAATATTTGTTTCAATCTTTTGAAGATCAAATTATTCTGGCAATAGCTATGTTTCCATCCAAGGTTGCAAATTTAAATGGTGCTCAAATTTGAAATTTAACATAAAACATTAGGAAATAAAGCACTATTTTCATGCAGTTAATCGAACTAATCAAACTCGGCACTTCCTGATAAACTGGTGCTAAAAATCACTAAGAAAAATGGAAGTTGCTGCAATAGGAGAAACCACTGTATATAATGTCTATCTGATGCATGTTTATCTGGAAGATGTCATTTTAAGAGTTTGTCCATCTGCAATTCGTCATTCAGACACTAAATAGACATTTGTTTGTGATTTAGAATGGATGTAAAACTGACATATTAAAGATGTTTCTCAGATATTTCTTCACAGAAGATGGTTTCCAGATGAAGCTCTTGAACAGATGTTTTGTACACATGTGTGCTATCTTTCTTCTTCTTATTGCAGATTCAATGGTCTTTTAAATGAACCAATAAGATGCAAGTTCCTTACTTTTCTGTTTTCAAATAATGATTAAATGGCTAATGAGAATAAAGGTCCACCCAATCTTTCCAATGATGGTTTCCGATAGGTGGGTGAAGTATCACTGCGCGTTCGGTAAAGTAGTTTAATTCCTTAACAGTCTTGACACTGTTGAATCAGTGTCACGTGTTAGCCGCAACTCTAAAATCTCCGTTGGTGTGCCGTTTACTCCACTCAAACCAGACTTTAGTCCGTTACTAACATGATGCAACTTTGTGGTAAGAATGGATGTAACAATTTACTAGAGATAATAATTTCAGAGTAAGTATATGTATCTGCCGATTACATAATGAATTCAAAGTTAAGCAATAAAAATATTGAATACTCAGAAACAGAGTAAAAGATGCATACCTGACCTTAGAAAATTACATAATGCAGAGTTTCTGAAAGACCAGGAGAGAAAGCTTTTTCAATTGGAAATTTGAGCTAACAATGGGAATTTGTTAACTGAGAACAGAAGGTAATTTGCATGAAAGACTCTGGAAGAGGCAAAACGTCTCTGAACTTTTTAACCTTTATCAACTTATGGTTTTACGTCTGTGGGAATGAGACATTTGACCTCTCACACTGAGATATTTCATACAATACTAAACATGTTTAGTCACTTATGGCACACTATTAACATTGCATGGATTTTGAGCGAGTTTTATGTGAGGAAGAGAAGAGGGGGAACAGAGGATCATGAAGAGTGTGAGAATAAAAATTTCAAGTGGCATTCACTGTTGTTCTTTTTCCATGTCAAACTCATCTTGATGATCTGATGTCATAAATCAGCACAGCAACAGTAGCCACGCCCACCAGAGCAGAGAGAACCAATCGGATCACAGCTTCAGTGAAACCATAAGAGTGGACAGAGTCTAGGGTTGAGAGGAAAGTAACATTTCAAATCTTTCAAGACTTTAATGCTTAAACTAAACTCTGTTTTTAATGGGAAATATACGGCTGTTGGTTTTCTTATGAGTGCTTAATCGTTCCGTACATGCAGAGTTGGCTGTTAATAGAAAGAGCATACAATAAAGGCGGGAAAACGTGTGAGCGAATAATACTGCAAATATGACGTCACTTTGGAGGGAAATCAGCATTTGGTGTCGCTCAACAAAAACAACAGGATTGTCCCATAGGTTTTTAGATCATCAAGTAAAAACAAGGTATGTGACGCACAAAAATCACCAGTTGGGTAATCCCTGAGTATCCAGTATCCTGAGCAATTGTTCACCACAGATCTTATTTCAGCCATTTAACCAAAAACCCATTCAGAAAACCCACTGACGGTGATGAAGCGTCATTATTCATTTAATATCGCTCCTTTACAGGTATGTAACGTAGAAAATGTGCGCTAGTATTGTTCAAAACAAGTACGAGAGAAACTATACATTATGTTGACTGTTTTCAACGCAATTGTGAGTGTTTTCTGTATTAACTGTCTTTAGCATTAGCTATAGGGAAGCACATGGTTAGCATAAATGTGCTGCGATCAGCACGCGCTAGTGATGTGGAGATGCAGATGGAGTGTTTGTTGTGATTCATGCTGTCTTTACTCGTTAATTCTGTATGAGGATTATTTCATGCCACTTCACTGATAGTATGAGGATGTACGTGACGTCATGAGTGTGTATAAACGACTTGAATGTATCAAATGGTTGCCATAAAAAAAGTCTGTGTGAACAGAATGAGATAAAAGCGCTCAAAAGAGGAGTGACAATCATATTTAAAGGGATAGTTCACAACACCCCATAATATTACTAATGTCATCATACCTGGACGAATTTGGCAGAGTCCTCCGATGTCCAGATGTTGAGACTGATTGCTGATGGGATTGTTCAGCACACAGATGTAGGTGTTTTTATCCTGATATTCCACCTCCAGATGTAAAGAGACGCTGCTGCTGAGATCAGACACACTGATGCTGGACAATAAACTGTTTCCTTTGTACCAGGAGAGAGTCACATGATGAACATTCACAGCTGAACACACCAGTGAACATTTTGAGCTGGATGATAAAATATTTTGTGCACAGAATCTGCTGACGACAGGAATGGGCAGAAGAGCTGAATAACACAGGAAAAAATAAAGATACATAAAATTAAAGTCAGAGCAGTAAGTAAGAAAGCTTATTTCATTGTGTCAGTGTTTTATTGGTACAGTTTATAAACCCGGAATTTTAAGAAAAATAAAGTAGCAAATTGCACTTATAAGAAATAAAGTAATAAATGTGAAATATTGCAAATATTAGAAATAGAGTTGCAATTTTTTTTCTTGGAGAAATAGGATGCAGTATTTTGGCACTTCCCACATTTGAACCACAGTTTACCTGAATAAAGAACTGATGAGTTTTGCTTTGAGAACTTGCTTATCAAAAAAAAAAAAGTATTTTCCTCACATTGGTTAAACCAAGGAAAAACGTAGGGATAGGAGGAAAACCTCTTGTTTTCTCCTAATAAACGTATTTGCTTTTCACTCCGAAAACCTTTGTTTGTCTGTCTATCACAGACCTACAAGAAAGAAAAATGTGCATGTAGCACTGCTTACCATAAACGGTGACAATGAAGTTCTTGATTGAGACCCTGTTTTCAACAACGATTTCGATTTTATAGAGTCCTGCATGTTCTGTGCTGATGTTTGTGATGGTCAGAGATCCGGTCTGATAGTCCAGTTTGAGTCTGTCTCTGAATCTCTCATCGACACCATCGTGAAATGTCTCATTGTGCACTCTGTTGATTTTAGCGATGTGAGTGTCTTGCGGTCCAAACGTCCACATTATCACATGTCTCTGTATCTCAGTCACATCACTTTGTAGAGTGACACAATCTCCCTCAATCGCTGATATTGTCTCTGTTTCACCAGATTCAAAACTAAACACACCTGGAGAACAAGCGTAATAGATAGCACAGTCACAACTGATGCTGCTTTACAACCATAGCTAAAAAAAAACATTTAAAACTTACCAACTAAGTACAATATCCACTGACAGAAAAAAAAACAGATGCGTAATGCATTTTCTTCAAGAGCTCGCAGAATGCTCTAATAACCCTCAACAAGTTTAAAGAGGAAAACACTTATTTGAAATGACATCTGAAACTGTTTCTTGATGAGATGAGGAGCAGTTCCTTTTTTAAAGATGTTGTCACAGAGCAACTATCGTCATTACCGCCCTGATATAACACATCCATCTCGGTGTTAAATAGACATTTAGAAAATGTATTTCAGATGTGTATGATTTAGAATGGATGTAAAACTGACATCTTAAAAATGTTTATATTCAACAGATGCTTTCCAGATCTTTAACAGACATTAATGTGTATTTTACAGTGTAAATCATCTTATTAAAGCAATAGCTCTTTTTGTTGTCAAATGTCTCTTTTCAATGAACATACAGTATTTGTTTATTTTGTTTCATTACTGTTTTGTGATGTGTAGTAACCTCTATGGACAGTAGGGGAGACAGTGAGCTGAATCACAGATTATGTGATATCATATATGATATACAGTAGTATCTCAAGATACGAAAGATTCAACTTACGAAAAATCCAAGTTACGAAAGCAAAGACGAAAATTTTTACTGCTCTACATACGAAAAGTTTTCAAGATACGAAAGGTTTCTGAAAGTCCGAGATTCACCCCATAACAATTTTGAAACTCGCGCCGCACGCCGCCATCTTAGTTATAGTAGACTCGCCACCATCCTCCTGCTCTCCCATTGGTTCCTGATGCTAGCCAAGCCATGAGATCCTTCTCTCTAATTGGACAGCATCCCTCCCATCATGCATCTTCTATACGTACATGCTGGCGTGCTTTAGCTCAGCCACTTCGCACCCGAAAAGTTACATTTTTTTATGTGTTTTCGTAAAGTTAAGTGTACTTAAGTACCAGTGGCATAGCCACAAGGGGGCCTGGGTGGGCCTGGGCCCCCTCATTTACATGTCCGGCCCCCTCAGATTTTCAATTGTTTAAAATCGCGACTGTGAAAACTAAAGTGAAAGCACATATCGCCCGCCGCATAAGACGATCGCAACACACCCCCAAAGGCCCGTGTGGTGCACCATAATCAGTCGTGGCTGAGAGGTTAAGGTGACGAACTACAAATCCATTGGGGTTTCCCCGCGCAGTTTCGAATTCTGCCGACAATGACAATTAAGAAATTTAATGGGGTGTTTTTGGAGGGCTTGGAACGGATTAGCCATTTTACATGTAAAATGTGTTCCAAGATACGAAAAACTCATTATATGAAGGCCGTCTCGGAACTGATTAATTTCGTATCTCCAGGTACCACTGTGTATATATATATATATATATATATATATATTAAAATATTGCACAGCTATTAAGACTATACTACTGGTTAATTATTTCTAATCAAGCAAGTTTTGAAAAGTTTGTGCTCGGTGTGCAACGAGTGAGATGAGATGTTTGTGAGATGTTACATTAACATATTCAGAGTCAAGCTGTTTTCAACATGATCGGGAGTTTTGGAAAATATTTGGACGTTAAGATGTAAGGCTGGTTGACACAAGCCTAAGCCTATTTAAAACTATGGAATTTCTAAACAGTGTTACATGAAGTACATATTACCGTATTTTCGAGCAACATTCGAAATTCGAATCGTGAACTTGCACAAAAAAGTTCATCATGGGTGCGGGTTATATAAATGTGCGGGTTATACCAACGATTTTTGTTTTGTTTTTTTGCACAAAACCCGCTGGCTATGGATGGTTTTCCGATGACGTCACGTTACCGCCCACAATACCTCCGTCCGCCATGATGAACGGCAAAAGACGTATAGATCAAAAGGTAATGAAAGCCAATACCGGTCATTTTAAAATCAAATCGGATTAAATACACAAAAAAACGTAAATAATGGTAAATACCTGTGTTGTGTGAGGTTGTACCGACCGATCTGGCAATGAAGAGCGTAAGATCAAGTTTTTTGACATACCAAAAGTGATCTATCTATCACCAAGGGAAGCTGACGCTGGACATTTCGAAAGAGAGAAGGATGCTGTGGCTATCAACCGTGCTGATTTCAACCCTGATCCAAGGAAAGGACAGTACAAAGTCTGCTCTGAACATTTTATTTCGGGCAAGTATTTCGATTTTTACTTCTAAATTAATGTAAAAGTGCATGACAGACATGATTGCCTAGCTGTTCCAAAAAACTTCCAAAAGAAAACAAATATTGACTATTTATTCAATATTTGATGTTTTGGAAAAGAGGAAAAATAGTAACTACAAAATATGCATTTAAATCCCAAATTTCTCAAATCTCAGATTTATTGTAATATGTTTTAAAGACTAAATTGAAAGCGGTACAATGTGCATGAATGCCATGAATGGTACATGTATGTGTAAATGCACAGAATTCCAGTACATATACATGTCAGAATGTTTATGTACTAGTATGCTGTAATATATACATGTACATATGTAATAATATTGATTATTGTGCCCTAGCAAGTAAATGTTGTACTTTTGTTGTATTCATTGTATAATTCACATTTAATTTTTCATGTTAATATTAATATAGTACATGTATTTAAATCTCTTTTCTTTAATTTGTGTATACTTATATTATATTATATTTATATATTTCTAGGTGAAAAAGCAGACCTATAAGACAAGATTAAAAATAGGATCTGTTGAAAAGGAGACCTGAGCTAATTTGTCTGAAGAAACGTTATGAAAGATCCAAACAGAGGGATGAAAGGAAGAAGATACAACTGAAAACTACAGAAGCACTTTTGGCTCTTCAAACATCAGTTATCAATCCAGACATTGATGAAAATGTTCCCATTGTTAATGAACATGTTGAAAAAGTTCAGTTCTTTCTTGAACCAGCAGAAAAAACAGCAGAGGACAATCACTCATTGTTCACACATTTAAAGTCTGTTTTATTAAGTGTAAACAATGCATATAAATCATTTGTAATAAAAGATTCATGAAATATGTCTACAAGATCATGGGTTTGATTCCCAGGGAAAACAAGAACTGATTAGAATGTCAATGTGTTCCTTGAAAGCAATCCAAGTCGCTTGATCAAGTAGCTTTTCTTTGTTTTTTTCCGATGTAAAGTCTATTTACATTTACATTTACATTTATGCATTTGGCAGACGCTTTTATCCAAAGCGACTTACATTGCATTCAAGGAACACATTGAATCAGTTATTGCTTTCCCTGGGTTCGAACCCATGACCTTGGCGTTGTTAATGCCAATGCTCTACTGACTGAGCTACAGGAAAGCACTGTTACAGGAAAGCACTGTATTTCTTGCACTGTTTTGTAGTTAACCTGAAAAATTAAAACATCAACAATTGTATTTAGCTTGTTGAACTCTAATTCATCAAGCTCTCCAGTTTAATACAAATAGATGTGTTAACAGCAGAAATATAAATACAGTACATGCATTTTGTAAGCACTATAAAAAATGTAATAACTACAGAACAGTCATGCAAAATGAAATCATTTTTTCCCCATTATTTAATACATTGTGTATATCTAATAAAATGGTAAGTAGTTATGCTGAAACATACCTTTGATATTGATGATGGTAAAAGCCAGTATACCTTTTCTTGTGTCACTGTTTTAGTGTTTCTGATCTTCACTGCGGCCTCGACTGCAAAGAGGAGAATCTCTGTACGATTTTTAGCTCTACAGTGATTGTCCTGTCTTTGTTTGTTTGCTCTGCTTTTAGTCATTCTTTTCCGATCGTTTTCACCAAAAACGAACTACTGGACATTAGGGATCACACTCCAGACAATATTTCTGCGGTTTTTGATTATTCAGACGTTTTACTCGATATCCTCGTTGGAGTCGCGACTGTCTCTTTAAACCGAGCCAGACGCAGGCGTGGGAAACGAGGAAACTGGTCAAACTCCGCTCACGGGGCTTCCGCACTCCTCTCCCCAGTATTCATCTTGCTAATCTCCGTTCTCTTCCTAATAAAATGGATGAACTGCTTATCCTCACCCGGATTAATAAGGATTTTTTCAATTCTGCTGCTCTGTGCTTCACTGAGACCTGGCTAAATGTGAACACACCGGACAATGGACTATCTCTGCCAGGCTTCCAGCTGTTCCGAGCAGATCGCATCACGGAGCTAACCGGGAAAACGAGAGGTGGAGGTTTGTGTTTCTACATCAACGAAGGTTGGTGTTCAGATATAACAACGCTGAAGAAGATATGCTCTCCTAACATAGAGACTCACTTCATAAACTGTAAACCTTTCTATTCACCGTGTGAGTTTGTCTCGTTTATTCTTGTTAATGTTTACATTCCTCCAGACGCGTGTGTCAGCACGGCATTACAACAGCTAGCTGAACAAATAGCTGAGACTGAACGGAAGTATCCAGACTCTCTTTTAATCATTCTGGGGGATTTTAACAAAGCAAATCTCTCCCGTGAACTGCCAAAATACAGACAGCACATTACTTGTCCCACCATAGACAGTAATATTCTTGACCACTGCTACACCACAATAAAGAATGCATATCACTCCGTCCCACGGGCAGCTTTGGGGCTTTCTGATCACTGTGTGATTCATCTTATACCATCCTACAGGCAGAAACTGAAATCAGTTAAACCTGCAAAAAAGACTGTAAAGAGATGGACTAATGAAGCAGAGCAGAATCTCAAAGCCTGTTTTGATTGTACGGAATGGAATGTTTTTGGAACTGCCAGCACTAATCTGGATGAGATAACGGATACTGTAACATCATACATCAGTTTCTGTGAGGATACACACATTCCTACAAGGACATTCTTATCATTTCCTAATGATAAACCATGGTTTACTGGGAAACTCAAACAGCTTCGTCACAACAAAGAGGACGCTTACAGAAGTGGGGATGGTGTTTTGTACAAACAGACCAGGAACAGACTGACAAAGGAGATAAGAGCTGCTAAAAGAAGTTATGGTGAAAAGCTGAGAAACCAGTTTTCTTCCAACAACTCTGCTGCTGTCTGGTCAGGCCTGAAGAATATCACCAATTACAAGCCACCAACCCACCGACCTGCTGAGAACCAACATCTGGCGGATGAGTTAAATACTTTTTACTGCAGGTTTGAGAAACCCAATCTCACACCTCACACCCAGTCTGATCTGCACTTCACACGTCCCCCAACACCTCCTGCAACCCCTCTCCACCCCCCCCCCCCCCCCCCCCCCCCCCCCCCCCCGCCATCCAACCAGAGCTTAAGGTCAGTGTGGAGCAGGTATCCAAAATCTTCAAAAGACAGAAGATAAGGAAAGCTTCAGGCCCAGACGGCATCTCATCTGCTTGTTTGAAAGCCTGCGCTGACCAACTGGCTCCAGACTTCACGCAGAACTTCAATAGATCATTGGAGCAGTGTGAAGTTCCCCGTTGCTTCAAACGCTCCACCATCATTCCTGTCCCAAAAAACCCCAAATCACTGGACTTAATGACTACAGACCTGTCGCTCTCACATCTGTGGTCATGAAGTCATTTGAGAGACTGGTTCTGGCCCACCTGAAGGACATCACTGGACCCTTGCTGGATCCTCTCCAATTTGCCTACAGAGCAAACAGGTCTGTGGATGATGCAGTCAACATGGGACTGCATTATATCCTGCAACATCTCGACAGACCTGGGACTTATGCAAGGATCTTATTTGTGGACTTCAGCTCGGCCTTCAACACCATCATGCCTGATCTTCTTACAGCTAAACTGACCCAGCTCTCCTTGCCATCCTCAATCTGTCAGTGGATCACCAGCTTCCTGACAGACCGGCAACAGCGAGTGAGACTGGGGAAACTCACATCCAGGTCTCTCACTACCAGCATTGGCGCCCCCCAGGGGTGTGTTCTCTCCCCACTGCTCTTCTCCCTGTACACCAATGACTGCACTTCTAAAGACCCTTCTGTGAAGCTCCTGAAATTTGCAGACGACACCACCGTCATCGGCCTCATCCGAAACGGTGACGAGTCTGCTTACAGACTGGAGGTTGAACAACTGGCTGTCTTGTGCAGTTATAACAACCTTGAGCTCAACACGCTCAAAACGATGGAGATGACAGTGGACTTCAGGAGGAACAGCCCTGCTCTACCTCCACTCACCATCATGAACAGCACAGTGGCAGCAGTGGAGTCATTCAGGTTCCTGGGCACCACCATCTCTCAGGACCTGAAGTGGAACAATCACATTGACTCCATTGTAAAGAAGGCCCAGCAGAGACTGTACTTCCTCCGTCAGCTGAGGAAGCTCAAGCTCCCAAAGGAGCTGCTGATACAGTTCTACTCGGCCGTCATTGAGTCTGTTTTGTGCACCTCCATCACTGTCTGGTTTGGTTCAGCTACCAAATCTGACATCGGGAGACTACATCACACAATCCGGACTGCAGAGAGGATTATTGGTGCTTCCCTGCCAGCCCTCCAGGACCTGTACTCTTCCAGAGTGAAAAAGAGAGCAGGTAAAATCATCACAGACTTTGCTCACCCTGGAAACACCCTGTTTGAACTGTTACCGTCAGGACGGCGACTCCGATCACTGGCCACTAGAACATCTCGGCACAGGAACAGTTTCTTTCCACAGGCCATTTCACTCTTGAACAGTTGAATTAATAAGAGATTAAATGCTGGGCAGAGCGCAGGGAAAGAAAAACAATGCAGACGGATGTTATGGCTGACATTCTGTCCTTACCTATTCCCTCTCCCACTCCATACAAAAAATGCCAGCATGTGACCACATGTACTGTGCATGTTATGTATTGTTATTGTTATTTGCTATGTAAACTCATGTTGTGTTGTATATGTGCACTGGAAGCTTCAACACCAAGACAAATTCCTTGTGTGTGCAAGCACACTTGGCAATAAAGCTCTTTCTGATTCTGATTCTGACACTTTAAAGCTCATTCAGCTTTGTTGATTTCATACGGGTCTTTACCATCAATTATTTTCATCTTGTCTAAGTATCTTGCCTTGGTAATTGTGTCCAGAGAATCTCTGTACAGCACTTTTGACTGGACTGCCTTTGGCGATATAATTTTTGTGTCTATTGTTGACATTATCGATTGTTTGCGCTTCACAAATATTGATTTGCACGCTGTTCTTGCCGTACACCATGTCCGCCGCCGCGGTGCATCATGGGTATTTACAATTATGGGAAAACCATCCATATGAGGGTGCGGATTATCTGCATCTGCGGGTTATATGCAGGAAATTATGATATATTTCGAAAATATACCCAGCAGTGTCAGTAGCAGGCCCAGGTACAGGGGGAATGTTACCATCCTCTGCACACTCCAAAATGGCAGGATGAGAGCTCCTCAAATGGCGCATCATGGATGATGTATTTTTGAAGTAGGCTAACTGCCTCTCACAATACATGCATCTCACTTTATTTGGGGTTTCCAAATGGAAATACTCCCAAGCCACAGATTTGTGGCAACTCTTACGTGGAGCCTCCATTTCTATCTATTCTATTGATATATATATATATATATATATATATATATATATATATATATATATATATATATATATATATATATTTATGAAAGTATACAATCTTAGTATCATCTTTAACTTGAGAGCGATGCTTTTGAAATGACCAGTTTCATGTTGAGACACAAGAGGGAGTTAAAGCACTGTGACTGCATTAGGAGAACAGTCCGTTAGCCTGAAAACAATTATACATCTCCACCAGTTCTTCATTTGTGTGGTCATGCATTAACAAACACTCGTTCAAACTAAGAGGGTGGGGGATCTAACATAATAAACTGTATAATTATAACATAAACTGGATAATTAATGGTCGGTTGAAAGAACAGTTGACAGACACTGATGGGCGCCATCTTGTGGCTGCTAAAACCTCATTCAACAACAAACATTTGATCTCAATCAATGTAATCATGAAGATCAGATGAAACTGCTGTGTTAAAAATTATTTGCTGTATAATTTAGCGTTTTCCTTCATTTTTAATTTATACATTGTCTTCTAATATCTCAATAAATTGTGAAATTTACTATTTGTTTGTAATTAGTAGATAATGTAAAAAAAAATACGTCACTATTGTGAACAGGAAATTTGCCTGAGAGAGTGAAATACTCGATGGTGATTGGCTTCTATGTTTTGTTTTTGTTTGTTTTTTTACAACAGCGGAAGCAAAAGAACAGTTTTCTGAATGGTTGTTACATCGGCAGGTTCAACACGTTCATTAGGTAAGTGCAGCAGATATTAACTTATGTACAAACATTATAATAAATTATTCAACTGAATTTATAAAGCAATTATTGACTAGTTTTCCATATATGAGGTTTTGAAGGGCTGAAATATCACAGTGAGAGCGATCAGAACAGAATGTAGTTTCATATTCCGCCGCCAGAGGCGCTAAAGCAGTAAATGTTCCTGCTAAACATCACCCTAAAGAGATATCCGATATATATTTATATATTATTCACTGCTGATTAATAATTATTCACTGTATTGAAATATTTGCACTTGTATATGTTGCTTGGAAATACTTTTTGTCACAATATACACATTTATGTTGAATGTTCTTCAAAGAAGGAAGATGTCTTGTGTTTTCAGATAATAAGTGTAGTTTCAACATCTGCCAGCAGAAGCGAACAGTTCACAATATCCTCACCATGAACCATCAAAATACATATTCTAGGAAAATCAACAGTGTTGCAAAAGTGGGCTGTGATAAATGTTCTGGTATTTTAAAACATTGTTTCGGAAAGAGATCATTTTATGAATCCATCTCTGGAAACAGAGGATTTCAATCATTTTCACTCTGATAAACATTAAAGACTGTAATCAGATTTCAGTGAGGAAACTGAGCTGCTGTTTAATAAAGTATGATGATATTTCCTGATCATAAACACAGCAGATCTCTGAATAATATACAGACAGTTTTCACAGCAGCTTCTAGTGATGATGATCAGATCAAATCTGAATCAAAGTCACATAACTATATTTTAACAGATTAATTAAAAATTGAATATTTAATGTACAATTACAAAAAAAAATTCCACACACCAGTTTAGGTGTGATGTGTAAAATAACATATTTTTTCCATGTTCAGCCACTAGTTGGCGCTCCATCAGGGTCTTTAGGACAAACACACTGTACAAAATTAAACAGTTAAAATGACTGAATCTGAAGATTAAAAATTATTCTGACATGCATTCTGGATATAAACCAGTGATAAGAGTCAGTTTAATATCTCTTGATGATCATCTTTCTGTGATGTTTGAGCTTTTAACCAAAATGTATCAAATAGTGACATTCAGGATCACATTAAACACGTCACATATTCTAGACTATAAAACTGTAGTTAAGACTTAGACTTAAGTCATATTCATCATAATAATTTTTTTCTTCAGTCAATATAGACATGTTGATCATGTGCAAAGTTCTCATTCATTTTCAAGAACGCCACTGAAAAATTCAGTACAGAAGTTTGATGATTTGTTTATACTCTGTTCTATCATTTTTAAAAATGTGATGTATCAACATGATATGATTATGTTTTATAAAGCAGATCTGAATGCAAATGTTCAGTGTTAAAAACAAAGTTTCCAAAGCACTGATCAGTTTTTGCACTTGTTTTCACACTTCATCTCTGTCACACTTGCACATGCATAAAAGCAAAAATAACTGCCGCTTGTTTTTTACACTTTACGCTCTTGACGTCTTTATTTCACGAAGGAATCTTTATCAGTGTTTATTTTAGTAGAAGAGTGTTAAACCACAGTGTGTTTATGGTTAAAGTGTCTCTACATTTACAGTCACTCATCTGATCACTTACTATATTTGCAAAAAAAAAAAAATTCTCTTGCTGAATAAAGTTTACAATTACTCCATAAGCAGAAACATTTCTTTTAAAGTTTAAAATTTATGAAAAGATGTTAGGGAAAAACGGCTTCCTCTTGGGAAACCGAGTGAATTTTTTTTACTCATCTTGCATGAAAAGCATTAGTCAGAACAGTGTAATATCATGTTTTAGATTTGGGGGGTCAAGGGTCACAGGTTTATGGCCCTGCTGCAGAAACAGCTTGACCTCCCACGTGTTTCCAATCAAGAGATCAGTGTTTGACTGGTTTGATGCTCGTCAAGATGCCAAAAACATAGATGACTTCTCCTTTTATTTATCTCCTTTCAACTCACTTTTATTCAGTTTCTTACTCCTCACTCAGCCAATGAGAGTTCATTAGGTCATTTTTAATTCTTGTTCACTCATTATTTTCTTGCATTGCCCAATCATCAGTTCCCTTTCGAGGGCGGGAACGAGACGGTGCATGGAAAATATGCATTTGGGAGAACCTCCCCTTCACGTAAATTTCTGAAACCTTATAGGATAACGCCAGTTGACAACTGGCCAATTGTCGCGCGATGCGCTCTGGCTGTCAGACAGTATAAATAGCATAAGCGCGGCACTTGCGTCAGATTATTTCCTTCACACGGACTTATGAACAGTTATGGAATCAACAGGAACTAAATGTAAGGTAAGTTGCGCGGTCCCATTGACCCGCCGGATACTCACGCGTGCTGCGTCGTCTGTCTGGGTCTGGCCCACGCCGAGGATGCCCTGCTGGAGTCCTCCTGCGCGCACTGCGGGGATCTGCCGGGGCGCGCGCTGAGATCCAGGAGGGACATAGCGCGCAGTATCGCGGGGAAGGGGTCCGCTGCCGCCGTAAGAGCCGCTGGCGGTCCCCCCCACACACTCGCGGGGTGACGGTGACGACGCAGCATGCCGTCCTCTGCCGCCCCCCCAATCACCAGTTCTCTTCGCGGACTTCCTCCCGGTCGAGGATGACAGAGACGTGGACTCGGTATCCCTCGCTGCATCAGACAGGGACTGGGCGGCGTCGGAGTGCCTCGACACAGAGGGCCCTCTAGACCTCCGGCAGGAGCTAGTCAGGGTCCTCGAGAGGGCAGTTAGAGAGCTGGACCTGGACTGGAGTGCTCCACAGGAGCCCGCGAGAAGCAAGCTGGACTCCTGGTTCCTCCAGTCCAGCCGCCAGCAAGCTGGAGCTAGGAGGGGATCCCCCCTTTTTCCGTGCAATTGCTGGACGCCGGCAGCATGGACGCGGAGGATGTGAGGGACCTGAGAGCGACAACGTCGCTCTCATGGCAACCAAGCGGTCCGCGCAAGCCATCGGCCGCTCTATGGGTTTTTTTAGTGGTGCTCCTGAGGCACCTGTGGCTAACTCTGGCGGACCCGAGGGACTCAGACCGGAAAATGCTCCTCAACGCACCAATTGCAGCCGCCGGCCTTTTTGATGGCGCAGTCGAGTCGGTTATGGAAAAATTTTCCGAGGCGCAAAAGCGCGCGAAAGCGGTGAGCCACGTGATGCCGAGGCGCGCGTACCAGCAGCCCTCAAGGGCGCGGTCGGCGTCGGCGCCGCGCCTCCCCCACAGACCGGTGACACAGCAATCGGCGGCTGCAGTTCCGGCGGCTTCTCGCCCGGAACCGGATGTCCGACGCAAGCAATGGGCGGGACCCGGGAAGAGGCGTCACGCGCCCAGGGGGGGCCCCCGTCGTGACGGCGCACAGCCTCCCGTAGGCAAGCCATCTTCCTGACGGTCCCGTCAAGAGGAAGAGAGAGCTCGCGGGTGGGCCGCCCCCAAAACACCATGTTGTGCGTTATGTCCCCTCTGTTCGTATGGGCGACGATTGCAATGTGTGTGTGTTAAACCCGGTTTGTGTGGATGCAATAATAAAAACAAATGCTTGTTCACAAAAAGAGTTGTTTCTTCCTCATTCTGTCAGTGTTGTGTCGCTTGCCCTGCCCCAGAGCGGCGCGGAGCCACAGTATGCACTTGCTCCCTCAATAGTAGCCGACATTTCCCCGCCGCTCCCGACACTCGTCGAGCAGCGTGCAGCCTACCCTCCGCTTCATCATTTCCTGGAAGCTTGGAGGGCCATTCCAGGCATCTCAGGTTGGTTGCTGGGAATAATTCAGCACGGTTATTCTCTTCAGTTCAGACGCAGACCGCCCCGTTTCACTGGTGTGGTCCCGTCTCTGGCGCTCCCTCAAAGCGCACCTGTTCTGAGACAGGAAGTTCACAGTCTGCTCGCGAAAGGAGCGATAGAGCGCGTCCCTCCGAGCGAGCTAGAGAGCGGATTCTACAGCCGCTATTTCGTGGTGCCCAGGAAAGATGGGGGGCTCCGTCCGATTCTGGATCTGAGACCCATCAACCGCGCGCTCCACAAACGCGCGTTCAAGATGGCAACGCTGAGGCAGATACTGGCACAGGTATGTCCCGGGGACTGGCTAGCGTCCGTAGATCTGAAAGATGCGTATTTTCATATTCAGATTGCGCCACGCCACAGGCGTTTCCTGAGATTCGCGTTCGAGGGCTCAGCATACCAGTATGCCGTGCTCCCGTTCGGGCTGGCATTGGGTGTGCTGTGGTATAGCGGACACTGCGTATACCTTTCACGTGAGAGACCCGGGTTCGAAACCCACTCTGTTGCACTTTTAACACCGCGCACGTTCTCAAAATGTGTGGATGCAGCACTTTCCCCCCTCAGAGCGAGCGGAGTGCGCATTCTAAACTATCTGGACGATTGGCTGATTCTAGCTCATACAAGGGAGGTGCTAATCAGACATACAGACATGCTGCTTCATCATCTGGAGTCACTGGGCCTGCGAGTGAACATGCAGAAGAGCATGCTCACCCCGAGTCAGTATATGACATATCTAGGTGTGTGCTTCGACTCAGTGGCGATGCGAGCCCGCCTCCCCCCGGAACGCATAGAGACCATCTCTTCGGCTCTGCGTGGCTTCAGACAGGACCGGTCTGTTCCCCTGAGGGATTTTCAGAGGCTACTCGGTCTTATGGCGTCAGCATCTTCAGTGTGCCACCTTGGTCTGCTGCGAATGCGTCCACTGCAGTTGTGGCTGAAGACCCGTGGAGAGCGTGGAGAGCGTGGACAGCGGGGCGCATGCGCATCACGATCTCCCGCAGCTGCATCAGCGCTCTGGAACCATGGTCCAATCAGGACATGTTCAGCCAGGGGGTTCCCCTTGGGCTGGTGACGACACGCACCGTAGTGACGACAGACGCGTCGAGCTCAGGTTGGGGTGCAACATGCGAGGGCGTTCCGACTTCCGGTCTATGGTCGGAGTCACAGAGCGAGTGGCATATCAACCGCCTGGAGCTGAAAGCGGTATGTTTGGCCCTAAGGGCTTTCCTGCCGCAAATAGAACAGCAGCATGTGTTGATTCGCACCGACAACATGTCCGTGGTTTCATACATAAATCGCCAAGGCGGCGTGCGCTCCAGGGCCCTGTTCGAGCTGTCAACGAGCCTCCTGCTGTGGGCAGATCAACATCTCCTCTCCATCAGAGCTTCGCACATCCCGGGTGTACTAAACCGCGGAGCGGACATGCTTTCGAGGAACGGGATTCCTCACGGAGAGTGGAGGCTTCACTGAAAGGTGGTGCAAATGATCTGGGATCGCTTCTGGAGGGCAGAAGTGGATCTGTTTGCGACGAGCGAGAACGCGCACTGCCCGCTGTTTTTCTCCCTGTCGCACGCCCCTCTAGCGGGGGACGCTCTGACATCGCGTTGGCCGAGAGCCAGGTTGTACGCGTTTCCTCCGGTAAAAATTCTGCCTTTAGTCCTATGCAAAATAAGGGAGGAAAGAGCATCGGTGATCCTAGTCGCCCCGAACTGGCCGAATCAGCCTTGGTTCCCGGACCTACGAGAGTTGCTGGCAGCCCCCCCGTGGCGGATTCCCGTCAGCAAGAATCTACTGTCTCAAGCGAGCGGCGAGATATGGCATCCCAGCCCCGAGCTGTGGAGCCTGCACGCGTGGCCGCTTCAGGGGCCTTAGAAGAGCTCGCACTACCTTCTAGTGTGCTGGAGACTCTCGCGGAGTCTCGTGCACCTTCCACGAGACGCCTTTATTCCCTGAAATGGGGAGTGTTCGTGAAATGGTGCAACGAGCACAATATCGACCCGGTGAGCTGTCCCGTGTCAGATGTGTTACAGTTTTTTACAGCTCCGGCTGCATGACGGGAGTGTTCCGTCTACTCTAAAGGTCTATGTGGCCGCTGTCGCCTCGTTTCGTTCACCGGACGACGGGCAATCGATCGGGAGGCATCCACTAATGGTCAGATTTCTCAGAGGTGCGAGGAGATTACACCCCCCACGCCCCCCATCGGTTCCGCCGTGGGATTTGGCGTTGGTTCTGAGAGCTCTCTCTCTGCCGCCGTTCGAGCCCTTGGAATCGGTCGCGATTAAGGAGCTTTCACAGAAGACGGCGCTGCTTCTCGCACTGGCATCGGCTAAGCGCATTGGGGACTTGCATGCGTTCTCAGTGAGTGACGATTGTATTCGTTTCGGGCCCGGAGACTGCAGTGTTACTCTCCGGCCGAGACCTGGCTTCGTGCCAAAATCGCTCTCTACTCCATTTAAAGCGCAAGTAGTTTCTCTGCTCGCCTTGTCTTCAGAGCCGTCAACCTCACAGGACATCGGCGCTCAGAGGGCTATCTGCCCCGTCAGGGCTTTGCGTGTTTACTTGGACCAATCAGCCACATTCCGACAGTCGGACCAGCTCTTTGTGTGCTATGGTGGCGCTACTAGAGGAAATGCTGTCTCTAAACAGAGGCTTTCTCACTGGATAGTGGACGCTATTGCTTTGGCTTATGCGAATCAGGGACAGGAATGCCCTCTCAACATCAGAGCTCACTCGACGAGAGCTATTGCCTCATCGTGGGCCTGGTCTAGAGGTACGTCAATACAGGATATCTGTTTTGCTGCTGGCTGGTCTTCTCAGAACACCTTCGCCAGGTTTTATAACTGGATGTTCCATCTTTGGCGTCTCAAGTGCTTTCGGTGAGTAATTGAATCAATTATTCCTGGGATATTGCTACTTTTCTCAAAATACAGTTGTTACCGCTGTGCTGTTGACGCTGGGGATTTCTGTACAGTAGTTTGTGCTTATGTGCTCACGGTCACCGCTTTGCCGTTGACGCTATGCGCTCACACTAGTTGTGCTTTAATGCTTTCTGAATAGTCACGTCTGCCCTGTAATAACGCAGCCCGCTATTTTTCATGCTGCTGATATGCAAATTTTGACAAGCTTTAGCTAAGATTTCATTGGCTTAGCTGCACCTATCAGTAGTGAGCACACGTGGCGACGTTGCCATTGGACGAGCTGTGTTGGTGTATGTTTCCCTGTATCAGACTGGTCTAAGTCTCAATCACGGCGGGATTGAACACCGTTCCCAAATGCATATTTTCCATGCACCGTCTCGTTCCCGCCCTCGAAAGGGAACGTCTCCGGTTACTATCGTAACCTCCGTTCCCTGAGAGAGGCGGGAACGAGACGGTGCAACGTCCGCCGTGTTCGTCGCTTGACCAGCTGTGCCGTGTTCAGTCATGATTCTGACGCAAGTGCCGCGCTTATGCTATTTATACTGTCTGACAGCCAGAGCGCATCGCGCGACAATTGGCCAGTTGTCAACTGGCGTTATCCTATAAGGTTTCAGAAATTTACGTGAAGGGGAGGTTCTCCCAAATGCATATTTTCCATGCACCGTCTCGTTCCCGCCTCTCTCAGGGAACGGAGGTTACGATAGTAACCGGAGACGTTTTCTTTGCTCCATTTGTAATAGTGGAGAGTAACATATAGAAAACTCTACCTTACAGTGTAAGCAGTGTTAGCATCAGTGCGCTTGACATACAGATCTTCATATTAAAACATCTGATGTGTCAGTGTCTGGTGTTTTGCTCAGAGCTGCTGAAGTGAGACATGATGCTCTCTGTGACCGAAGGCCTTCTAAAAAAATACACAAAACAAACCATGGAACAGGCCATTAGCCAGAAAACAATAATAAATTTGTGGTTTTATACATGTAAATGCAATGTGAGTTCTGGCTCCTTTCATATGAGGAGGTCACAGCCTGTGGTACAGGAGACATTTTCAGGAGGTCTTTCTGATCTTCTATGACCTTCTCATGATCATACACGTGCATTCTTACTCGTGCTCCAAGCTTTCTCCATTTTTCCTCAAGAGTCTATTGGAGAGCTTCATGTTCTTTTTCCAGGTGAGCTTTAATTCTGGTTTCCTCTTCGTTTTACCTCTTCTGCTTCTTTTTCTAAACGACACTTTACGGCTGCTGCCTCTTGATCAGCCATCTTCCTTTTCACTTTTGCTTCCAGGAACTGTATTTCCAATTGTTCTTTATTTTGTTCTTGTAACACTTCCAGAACAGCTTGGCTTGCAGCAGCAGCTTCTTGTCGTTTTACAGAAGATCTGCTTGAGTGCTCTGAGGAACCTTTCAAGTTAGAAGTGACAGAATCTGATTTACCGGCACTTGAATTGAAAAGAGAGCCTGCTTCTGACCAATCTTTCTCTTCTCCTTCTGGAATCCTTCCATCCATTCGACTTGAAGCTCTGGATACAACAAAATTTGAAGTCCCTACACACGATCCACTCGCATTTCTCTACCTTTCTCTGTCAGAGTTCTTGTTCTTTTACTCCTTCTTAACTGCTGTGCCTCTTCTTGCTGGGCTTCAGCATCAGTCACTTGACCTTCTTCAGGTTGCTCTTGGGAATTTGCACTAATACCTAACAATGTCCCTTACCTGAACTGTGGACTCACTTGGATCTGACATTCTGAATCACTACTTTAAATTGACCCAATTTGTAAGTAGAAAATATGCATAGATAACAAAATATCAAAATCAATCTCCAGCACTTGCTCAAATGTAAATGTCAATTGAACGTAAATAGAAAGCAAATGTTAAGCTTCCCAGCAACAATATTGCACAAAAAAACTTCAGCTTGAAAGTACTCTTCAGAATATACTCAATATATACAACACTTCAAAATGCTTAGAAGACTTTTATATAAAATAACAAGTAGCTTTCTCTTATTATTTAAAAAGAACACTTTAAATGTTAAACAGAAAATTCAATTACCCGTTAAATGTGTGTATAAACCAGTCTTCAACTGAATTACCTGAGCAAACAAATTATAACATTTACTACACACTACAACGTATTTTCTTTTCAATGAAAATCTTAACGAAACCTTCTTAAACGTTAAGTGTTCAAGTTCTTTATGACTTACTCCGTTGCACCATGTACTGTGTGCGTCTTCTTATGTCTTTCTGTGTGTGTGTGTGTGTGTGTGTGTGTTCATCTGTTAATCCTTGGATGATGTGCATCGATCCAGACACGTCGTGAAGAGGCCGCCGGTCCGACGAATTTGCTGCGTCACCTACTCGTGCCGTTGAACAGGCGAGTTTTCACCGTTTCTCCCTCCAAGCATACTGACACAAGTAGTTCTCTCAATACTATTTTATTTGAATACTTTTCTCCATACTCACCCGTGAAAACTCGTTGGCTGCATCCTGCGAGAAAGAGAAACCGTCTTTGACTTTCCTTTTGACCGTTGAAGTCCTTCCTGTCTTTAATAATCTTTCTTTGAGGTACACATAATGTCCATGTTTAACGCTTGCTTGCAGAAACTAAGAGTTAGGGATGGCTGACGCGAAACTAACGTTTCGACATAGTGTCGATATCATGAAGCGTAGATGTTTGGAAACACTGTCCGAACTGTGATTCAAAACAACCGTTTCAAGTGACTCTGGCTAAACGAATCTTCTGCGCGTTCACGAGTGTTTCGACAGATGCCGCTCGCCGACTCTGCGTTTGATTGACAGGAGCGGGAACAAACCACACAAACGCACATCTTCCTCAACTCACACAAAGTTTAAAAGAGGAGTTAGTACACCACCTCGTGGGTTTTTTGTGAGAGGAGAAAGATTTTTGAGATGGCGTTTACAAAATAGGGACATTTATTGTGCGATTTGGTTAGTTGTATTTAGGCTACATTTAAATTAAATATATTTACTGATATATATTTATATTTACTAGACTAGAGACAGTGACAGTTAGATATAGTGACACATTAATATTTGCTAAGTTAGATATTGACAGATAGCACAGTAGTAAGAGATATAGAATATCATAGATAGATAGACATTAATAGAATAGATAGGAAATGGAGGCTCCAGGTAAGAGATGCAGTAAAATCTGTGGCTTGGGAGTATTTCCATTTGAAAAATTAACCCGAAATTAAGTGAGATGTATATATTGTGATAGGCAGCAAGCCTACTTCAATAATACATCATCCATGATGCGCCATTTGAGGAGCTCTCATCCTGCCATTTTGGAGTGTGCTTCGCTGATGCGTTCAAACTCAGCAACTCCTGGTAAGCAGTTTCAGTCTTCATCTGACATTATGGAGTTATGTCATCTGAATAATTATGTGATTTAGGCCTGTACTTCATATGTGCTGTCAGTTTAGGCTTAGTAACTAATTGTTATTTTTATTTTCATTCAGAGCCACAGTCAACACCAGGCCCACCATCATCATCATCATCATCATCATCATCAACAACAACAGAAACCCTGGACAGTTTAAGGGAACTTTTTGATAATCATATCTATGAAACCCAGTTGATACACAGCGCCACAGCTGATGCCACAATAGAAGTGAAAAAGTACCTCACAGATTTTTGTCAAGAACCCATGATCCTCTAAGTTACTGGAAAGAGAGAGCTGTAATTTTCCCTCATTTATATGTCTTTGCTAAAAAAATATCTGTGCATGCCAGCAACAAGTGTCCCTTGGATTTTTTCAAAGGCTGGAGAAATTATCTGTAAGAAAAGAAGTAGGCTAAGCCCTTCCACAGTAGAGCCATTAATATTTTTGAATAAAAAATTGTAAAAAAAACAAACAAAAATGAAACCATTGTGGAATGATTTGTTTTATTAATTTTAATTTTTTCTTGACCAAAATAACCTAGTTATTATAATTATATGTTATAGTTATATAGTGAGGATGTTAAAAACTCCCTACATTAACAAAAACACAATTTTTTTAAATGTATAAATCACATACAAAACTTAAATTCGTCTAATGAAAGAAGAACGAATTAACTATATAACAATGATAAAGAATATAATGGCAGCATTTACACACTGACTGAACCAAACAATGGTTTTAACAGCTGAAGGACAATGAGAGACTTGATCAGAACAAACATCTGAAGATCATTAAATACAGGAATCTCATGTTCAACAGACAAATATGCTCTAAAATAGTCGTGATGAGAGATAAAGATCAAACTAACAGAGGAGTGGAATATAAACTGAAGAACTGACTAATGTTCACACATTTATTTTTGAGACCTTGTGACTTGTGTCACAAATCTTTTGACTTCACACTTAATGTTTTTTACCCTACTCATGTTCAGCGTCTTCCAAGAACTGTTTAACAGTGTGCTTACAGAAAAAAAAGTTGTTTCAAATTTCAAAGTTGTGTGTTTTCAAAGTTGAAAAAGACATTTAAAATGTACATTTGTTGAATATTGATCTAGAATAGATAAAAAGTAATAATATGTTTATGCCTGTTTTTGGGAACCTGCACTCTTGCATTTCTTACACATAATTGTTACATTCAAGTGACTTATTTTAATCATCATATGATCTAGTAGTTTTAGTAATGTTTTTATAAATGTTACTGCTAAATTTGATTAGAATATCTCAACCCAGGTGAATTCCAGATATTTTAACTTATCTCTGATGGTGTTATTGACATTTCCTTTCTCTCTCTCTCTTTTTTTGACTCAACATGTGTTTTTGTATTGTTTCCATAAAGAAAATGAGTGAAAGGTTATTGTCAGTACATTTTATTTGATGCTGTATTGACCATCAGGATCCAGAACCTGAATCTTTCCAAGATCTCAGAAAAAACAATAGAAGGAGAAAGAGTTTTTCAAAGAAGCAGACTGTGCTCTAAACAATGTGCTTTAAGCTTTATTAAGAAATAAGCAGAAGAAATTCTGTGTAAAATGTTCATAAATTCGTTCTCATGTAAAATGACACAAAGCAACATTTCAAATTGGAATTGTTTTATGATAATTGATTTATATAGCAATACGTATGAGCAGTAATTCCTAAATGCAGACAGAAACTGTTAGTGATCAAGTGTTTCCATGTCCAGTCACTAGAATCAGTGATCGGTCACAGTTTACAATCACACCAGCAATGATACAAACACAATATTTTATCCCCCCCAGAAAAAATGACATCTTCAGAAGTCCCATTGTGTAGACATTGTGTTGATCTTTAGTACAATACTTCCATATCCCTTTACTATCATACTTTCATTTACAAAAAAATTAGCAAAGCACAAATAAACACAAGAGTTTCCCACACATTACTACTCAGGATCAGAATTAACAAAAACTTACACAACTTGCAATAGATGATAATATTGTTACGTCTGTGACTACTCTTGGATGTGGTTGTTGTTTCTTTCTCTCTTTGTTGTTTGCTGTCTCTCCTCCTATCCTGCTTCTCATAGGTTTCCGCCCAAATTGGACGTGATGTCAGAGCGCGCTGGTTGGTTTCGGCGGAGCGGCGCCCGTTTAAAAGAGAAGCGGAAACGTGTCATCGGGAGAGGGAGAGAGTCATAGACTGATCTGTGGTTTTAGTCATGTGCAGAGTGTAAACGCAATTGTGAAATTGTGTTAGTGAAACTATTGTTGAGTTGAGCCATTGGTGTGTTCTTTATTTCATTTAAGTTACTCCCTCTCTTTGTATTATTCATTTTTTGTTACTTTAGTGGCGTGTGTGCCACTGCGGTACTTATTATTCGTTATTTATTATTAACGCTGTAGGGGCTAGGTGCTTTTTTTATTTCAAAATACCTTTTCTCCTGTTTATATTTAGTTAGGGAGATAGGAAAGGCGTTGTACTTTTTTTTTGTCCTATTTTTCTTTTGACAGGGAATTTAGTTTCTCATGGGATTATTTAGTTAATTTTTTGTTTGTTATTTTGGCCTGGCCTAGCCCTGAAGTTATTCCTGTGTTTTGAGATTTTTCTTTGTGACTTTGTGGCAACGCTCATTCTTTTGACCTCACAAAAAAATAAAATTAGGAACCCGAGAGTTCCTTTCAAAAGGTACTATGTTTTGATATCTTTCTTTTTTTTATGTTCACCCCTGTACCCCTAGACTACAAAAGGGGTCGTAACAATATAATAAAAACATTCACAAACAGATCAGAGTTGCATAGAGTGGTTGAGATGGCAAAATGTTGTAAAACTGATACACAGTAAAGATGAGCAAGTGATTTTTCACATTAAAACCTTGTTAATGAACTGAACTATTGAAACAAATGTGAATGTTTATGGATCGGCTCCATTCACTGCCATTGTGAGTCGCTCTCTGTAACACAGATGTCGATTTAAAGAAAGAGAGATAATTTTTGGGGCGTTAATCAACATTATGCAACAATGGAGTTCAAGTTGTACTGACTCAAGAATAACCCTTTAAACTATATTTTAGTTGTCAAACATATTTAATTAAATTTCAAAATGACTGAATCCGGTAAAGAAGCACATCTGAAGGCTTTATCAACTCCTCACAGTGACTCCTGCGTACAGCACCTCCTTAAAACAAACAGAAACACGTTCAGTCTCATATTCTTATTATAATCATGTATGACTATTTAGCATTATTGTTTAAGATCAGCTTTAACAGCTTCACTTTCCTGTGACACTGTTTATAAAATTAATCATGCAAGTAACATTTGTCAGTTTAGTGGTATTTGTGCCACTATTTACCACCCAAAAAAGCATGTCTGAACCCATTTTGCACCTGCCGTGACATTGATTTTGCTCATTGTCAGTAGATCACCAGCAGAAGGTTCCAGTCCCATCCGTGCTTTTATTATATTGCAGCCGCATCCTTATTTACACGTTTAGTAAATCTGACACCTAGTGTTATTATTATTATTATTAAAGTAATATAACACTATTGCGTAAATTATAGATCATTATGTGCACATAAACACACAGTCATAAAGATCTTACCGGTTTCTGTGCTTTTCTTCTGTAGATCATTGGATCAGCGTAAGGGATTTCTTCTGCACGGGATTGAACTGTTTCAACAATAATGACAAATGGGTTAAAACAAAAAAACACACTCACTTTCATGTGAACCACTGTTTCCTCATAAAAAGTATTTTTCATGTACAGATTAATATGCAACACTTGCCCTCTTGGTCTGTTTTTCGTTGTTTCCTGCAGATCCAGAAGATCCCAACTGCAACCAATATCAGCAGAACTCCAGCGGCGGCAGAAGCAGCAGATACTGGTAACAATGGGTTTGAAGTATCTGCAATGAAGATGAGAGACAGTTTGACAGAGATCAGATGAGTAAATAAATGCCAACATCACCACTGATGTACCTGCACACGTGTGACAGAGTTTAATGTCCAGATGTTGAGTCCTGTTGCTGATGGGATTGTTCACCACACAACTGTACGAATCATCCAGACACTCCAGATCTAAAGAGACGCTTCTGCTGAGATCAGACACACTGATGCTGGACAATAAACTGTTTCCTTTGTACCAGGAGAGAGTCACATGACTCACATTCAACACAGAACACACCAGTGAACAAGATGATGAAGATGAAGACGATGCATTGTTGATGACAGGAACAGGCAGAGAAGCTGGAAATATTACAGTATAAATCAAATAAAAAAGTGCTGTGATATTTGTCAGTTCATTCCCCTATAATGGAGTTAATGACAAAATATATTGAAAAAAACATTGAAAATGTATAAAAGAATATGTTAAATATGAAAACTAAATCAAGCCATCTAATATTTCATAAAATTTTAATAATTCTAACTCTATCTTTTTTTTTCAATGTTAAAAAGTGAATATGCTAAGCGTTATTAATAATGTTAATATTAATTAATAAACAATAATTAATTAATATTAATGTTAATTATGACTTCTTTTTTTACAATGTTAAAATGTGAATGTAATAAACGTTCAGCAGCAGTAATTTTCTACTCACCATAGACAGTAATATTGAACATGTGTAACTGAGTCCCTTTGTTCTTGCTGGTTGTTTTATAAAGTCCAGAGTCTGTGGTTCTGCTGTTTGTGATGGTCAGAGATCCGGTTTGATCCAGTTTCAGTCTGTCTCTGAATCTCTTATCAATTAACTTGATCTGATTCTGATCTCTCTTCATTACAGCTATGAGAATGTCATTACTTCCAAACTTCAGCATTATTGTATCATTTGTCTGTATTTCAGTAAAATCAATATTTGATACAGTGACTGGATCTCCCTCCATCACAGACACAGACTCAGAACCAAACACACCTGAAAAACACACAGAAACACAAACCAGAGGACTGATAGGGAAGTTTTTTGTGTAGTTTTTAAACGAACAACTCCTGCTCTGTCCAAACATGATCCCAGAAAAAGAACATGTTTTAGTGAAAGCAAAAAAACATCACAGATAACTGTAATGCTCTGCTCACGGAAACAAACAGAATATCAGACTTCACATCAATCAGACTCATTTACAGCATAATTTGTCAATGTGACATTAACCTTTATATAAATCATGTTGTGTGTAACAGTACTGACACTAAAATAAGTGAAACTATAAAAACGTATAACTCACCAATCAGAAACCACGAACACAAACACAAGACGATCGGGTGAAACATTTTCTTCAGCAGTTCTGAATAGTTTAATCCTTCAACTCTTACATGTCAAAAAACAACAGAAATATTAGAGAAATAAAGTCCTCACATTCTGGAAAATTCTGATACGAATTTTGTAATGAAACTACAGATAACATTAAGGAGAGAACAATACCTGTTTGTTAGATCAGCACAGAATTATCTGGAAAAAGTCGGAGGAAAATGTACACTGGGGAAACTCGCTGACACGCTCGCAGACTCGCAGTCTGTTAGCTGATGAAGTGCGACTCGTGAAAGAATCATTCTTAAGATCCGGTTCTGTCAGTGAATCACGTGAACCGCCCACTAAAACACAAAACCTTATACTGCTGCGTTACAAAATACACTGCTGTGAAAAAATTAAACTTATATATATATATAAGTTATATATATATATATATATATATATATATATATATATATATATATATATATATATATATATATATATATATATATATATATAACTTATATATATATATAAGTTTAATTTTTTCACAGCAGTGTATTTTTATATATAAAAATATAAAAAAACTTAATTTTTTACACAGCAGTATATATATATATATATATATATATATATATATATATATATATATATATATATATTTTTTTTTTTTTTTTTTTTTAGAAAATATTGAAATATTAATAAAACGTATATACACAAAGTTATTGTACAGCGTTTCCTCTAGATACGAGCATAATCCGTTCCAGGGCGGAGCTCGTAACTCGAATTGTTCGTGTCTAGAATCATGTTTTCCAATAATGTTTTCCCACACACACAAGTACAATTATAGTACATATAGTAATACAGTGTGATACATGTGTGATATCAAATAAAATGTGTTTTTAATGATACGTTTTTACAGACAGTAGCGGCAGGTCCGGAGGAGGGTGGGGGTCACCAGCACTACATAACTTAAATTAGCTTACATGTTTTTTTGTTTGTTTGTTTTTTACTTTTCTATTTTATATTATTGTTTTCATTTTTCTCGATTTGTATTCTTTACTTTTGATTACTTTGTACCTTTTTCGTTTAGTAAGAATTGTCATTTTCTTGAATAGCAGGAACTAAGCATGGCTGAACATAGCTTACGTATTTTATATTATTTCTGTATTTTATTTTTATACAACTTTTATATATATATATATTTTTTTCGATTTGTATTCTTTACTTTTGATCACTTTTCTTAACTTTTTTCGCCTGACTACCCTCACTTTCACTTTTACTTGGCGCAGAGCTTTTAACGAAATATCTACCGAGGGAGATCTGCTTCTCCTTTATCCACAACAACAGAAGCCTCTCCATCTCATCATTTATATTCAAACATAACTTCGATATAATCGTCACGCCCCTGGAAGGATTTACATTCTTGATATCATCCTTCTGCTTTAGATGGAACATCGTGGATGCGCTGCGATCATAAGTGCGTGCGAGATGACTCATGCGGACACACGCTCAAAAAATCGACAATTTCATGCTTCATTTCCATTATCACCATGCGTTTCTTCTTCTCACTACCATCCTTACCACTCACTTTCTTAGAACTCATCGCTATTATGAAGAATAATGAACAACATAGAGAGAAAATCAGCTACTCGCGGGTGATGCGTACAGAAGTCAGTGAAAACGTGAAATGAACATACGTCCGCATCGCAGTCAGTATGCGTGCTCGTATCTAGTAGCAAAAATCTGCCGGAAGGCTTGCTCGTATCTTGGAACACCCGTCTGTAGAGACGCTCCTATCTTGAGGTATTACTGTATTTGAAACCCGTTTAAAATGTTTCTTTGTCTGAAAAATCTATATAACATGCTTACTAAACCAAACCAAAATTTCTGGGACATTTTAAGCTCATAGCTTAAATTCGGATGTGTAAGTAACTAGTAGCTACGAGTTATTCAACCGTCAGATACCTAATATTAGAAGAAGAAAAAAAAGAAAAAAAAAATCAAGACACAAAAATGTACCGTGAACTGGGAATTTACTGGGAATTTGCTGAGGATTGTTATACAGAATTCTTGTTAACGTTTTTGGCAAGTGATCTGATGTTTACAAAGTGTACTGCAAATACAAGAATTGCAAAGACAATTAAAATACTTTGTGCATATCAATGAATGACATTTCAAAATAACTTTACTGTGAAGTTCATAACTACGCTTTTACTTTGCCAAAGAACAAATGTGGAGCAGAAAATGGAAACAGTGAAGCTGAAGCAAAGTGATTACAGAACAGATAAAGCAAATGGATCCAGTTGATTAAGAACGCGATCCCCTAAAATGTTGATGATAGAATATCAGATTAACCATAAATCGTGATTTCACAGACTGATGATGTATTTTCTCTGCTTCTCTGTTGAATTCTTCTGGATATGACGTCATAAGCCAGCACAGCAACAGTAGCCACGCCCACCAGAGCAGAGAGAACCAATCGGATCACAGCTTCAGTGAAACCACAAAAGCAGAAAGAATCTGAAAGAAGAAATGAACAACTGAATTACCGATAGTATTTATTTGAAACGGACAGTATTTGTGTTGCTCTTTGCTTAATATTTTTTGTGAAGCTGTTATGTTGTAAAACATTGGGCAATAAGGCAGAGACAAGTTTATTTATATAGAATACTTCATACACAATGGTAATTCAAAGTGCTTTACATCGAAAAATAATTAAAATAATCATAAAAATACAACAGAAGCAGAAAATAAAAGTTAATAAAATAATTGAAATAATACAAAATACACATAGATAAGATCAAGTATAACCAGTTGGACATACATTGGCTATTTTTAGTGATTATAAAGGGAATATGGTGGTCACAAATCTTTAATTTGACTCTGGAACAACGAGTTCTTAAAGAGTGATTCGCTCATGTTGTGTTAAGGGTTTGTACAAGGAATTAAATTCTGTCATGATGTTTTTTTCCCATAATTTTGAATGTGGTAAAGAGTTGGTAATGCATTAAACTTTGTCCCTGTAATGGCTAAAATCACTCTGATAAAGCACTCTGATAATACCTGCATATTATAACAATATACACATGACAAAAGAATGAGCGAATCAAACACAAAGACTCCAGGGTTGGACAAATAATTTCTGTATCCAGTACAGATTGCATAACTATGGGTCTGAATGAACAACTCAAACCCAAAGATTCTACTAATAAATATTATATTATACCAAAACAGATAAAAACAATAGACACAAAAAATAATATTCAATATTACCATATTGAAATATCAATTCGGTACAGACTGCATAGCTCAGCTTACCGGGATGTGACGTGACAAAAAAACGAATGACTCAGTTCGGGAGGTGAGATAAACAATAATAATAATAATAATAAATAATAATAATAATAATTAACAGACAGCATAGCCTGAAGACCCAGCTAAGCAATGAATTAATAATTTTAAATACCCATAAATCATGTCTCAGAACAAGCTCTTGCTTTCCCTGGGAATCGAATCCATGACCTTGGCATTGCATGTGCCACTCTCTACTGTTTGAGATACAAGACTGTCTTTTTAAATACATTTACATTTATGGATTTGTTATACTGTCTACATTTTCTGTATAAATAAGAGACTAAAACTGGAATGTTTTTTTGCACAGACCAGCACAGCGACACACAGGATGTTGGTTTCCAGACAGACTCATAGAATTATAGTGTTGGTACACAACTCAAAGTTGTTGCTTCTGCCGGAGTTTCTCCTTCATGTGTCTGACTCTTCATGTGTCTGACTCTCCCAACTGCTGGGTAACATTAAAACTACTCATGGAAAAAATGATCCCCTAACAAATGACCCAACAGGCAAAACCCAGCATTTAGATAGTAAAAATAGTAGCATTAGTGCCAGTGTACCTTCAGAGTAACTCTCAGGTTGACAGAGTTGAGTGATGTTGGGATGTGTCGTCCTGTTGCTGATGGGATTGTTCAGCACACAGATGTAGGTGTTTTTATCCTGACATTCCACCTCCAGAGGTAGAGAGAGACTGATGCTGAGATCAGACACACTGATGCTGGACAATAAACTGTTTCCTTTGTACCAGGAGAGAGTCACATGACTCACATTCACCACAGCTGAACACAACACTGAACCATTTAATGAAGATGATGAAGAACATTGTGAAGAGTTTCTGGTGATGACAGGAACTGGCAGAGAAGCTGGGAAATATTAGAGATTGAGTGAAATTTTTTAAATAAGAGCCCTGTGATCATTACCCTTAACCATTAACCAATAACCCTGTGATCTTTTCAGTCATTAATATATAAAATTGAGTTCATGGTAAATATATATCAATACTGTTTCATAATATTTAGAGTAATTTTGGCTTCTTTTTTTGCAATGTTAAAATGTGAATGTAATAAATGTCCAGCAGCAGTAATTCTCTACTCACCATAGACAGTAATATTGAACATGTGTAACTGAGTCCCTTTGTTCTTGCTGGTTGCTTTATAACGTCCAGAGTCTGTGGTTCTGCTGTTTGTGATGGTCAGAGATCCGGTTTGATTCAGTTTCAGTCTGTCTTTGAATCTCTTATCAATTAACTTGATCTGATTCTGATCTCTCTTCATTACAGCTATGAGAATATCATTACTTCCAAACTTCAGCATTATTGTGTCATTTATCTGTATTTCAGTAAAATCAATATTTAGAGTGACTGGATCTCCCTCCATCACAGACACAGACTCAGAACCAAACACACCTGAAAAACACACAGAAACACAAACCAGTCAGTTCACAATTGAACGTTGTTATTTTTGTGTAGTTTTTAAACAAATAAGGCCATGCAGACTTTTTCCACAATTATTGAATTAAAATATATTTGAAAATAAGGGCCAGAGCAAGTGCTTTACTTTGTGTCGACATTTTTATATTCAGAAATAAAATATTTGCGGAATCAGATATTCCGTGTCATGTAAAGCAACGCGTCGGAAAAAAAATACATGTAAAATAAATAAATATCGCTGCGCCGCCGAAGCGTCCTCAAGCAGCTAACAGCTGTTTAAAAAGCTTTGCTGTACAAACTCCTGCTGTCCAAACATGACCCCAAAGAAATAATTTATTTTAATGCAAGTAAAAGAAAAAGAAGCACACAATCTCAGATAACCAGATAATGCAGCTGTTCACGGAAACTCCCGACATCTCAGAGATGGTTTTGAAGAGATAATTAAACAATCAAATGTGTGAAAACAAAACAAAACAGACCTCACATATATGCATCAAATATACAACCTAATATTGATTCATTTGCATCATATTTATCATTGTATATGGCATTAATAATTGACATTAAATTAAATCATCCTATGTGTGACAGTATCATGCTAAAACCAAGATGAGTGAAGTCATAAAAACGCTTGACTTACCGATCAGAAACCATGAATACAAACAGAGGACAATCGGATGAAACATTTTCTTCAGCAGTTCTTCAAGTCTTCAGTTCTGACAGGACTACAACAAAGCAATAGAAATGTTACAATAATGCGTTTCAATAATGACATGAAGCAGAGTGCTATCGCTCTGAATGGTTCGGCCGTCTTGAAGTTTGTGAAGCTGCAGTCAGTGTGTGTGTGTGTGTAAGTCAGTCATTCAGTGTGAATAACCGCACCTCCCTTCAGCGGTGAGGAGGCGTTCAAGTTTACTTGACATGTGCACAAGATTGTTTTCACATTGAAATATATGTGATACTCAGGCATTCAACCGCAGCAAATATAAATACAGAAAGAGTACTTTTTTTAAATCCACAAATGGGCTACTGAGGCACATAATGCCATTTCAACGAAGACTGGGTAATTGCTGCAGGACACTAGGGCTCCTTCCACTACCTTCTTCACTTTCTTTAAATGAACAAACCACACAGTTATTGTTCCAATTATTGTTTTCTCTGCTTAACTGCAATATTAACGAATAGCTGTATCCTTGATCTCTAATTTTGTTTAATTTATTTAATTTATTCATTTATGCAGGCGTGCACTGTACATTTTCATTGCATTGATGTTAAAGTGCGTATATGTGTATGTATGATTATTGATTTCCAAATATTAAGAGTAAACTAGTTCAACTGAGTGAAACTGCCTGTTTTTCATTACTCTCATGGTCCCTGGACATCAAACGTGGTAATCGACCCTCTGATACAGTTGGCATCTTATTTGTAATAGGTGCAATACAGTTCCCTTCAAACATTGTTTGTCTTGTGCTTGAGCACATGGCTTTGTTCGTTTTTTCGATGTGGTCCTCATGTCGCACCTCCTCAGTTCCAGTTCCCACGCCCCCTTGTTTAGTCCTTGTCTAGTCTCCTTTGCTTGAGTGTGTTCACCTGTCCCTCATGTGCTCTGCTCACTTTATATTGTGCTTGTTTCACTCATGTCTTTGCTGGTTTGTTTTGTGTGAGTTCCTTGTGTTTTTCTAGCGTGAAAGAATTGTTTGCTGAAAACTAGCTTTTGTTTTTCTACTGTCTTAGAATTAGTGTTTCTTATTGCTAGTTTTATTTTGCTAGTTCTTGTTTTCTTCTCTTGACGCTCATCTATTTAGTTTGCATGTTTTTCTCTAGTCATAGTTTTGTCAGTTTTATTTGCTCTTGTTTTGTTAATCTCTTGCCTAGAGTGTTGTCTTTTGTTGGTTCCTGTTCTGCCTCCTGTTTCACCCTGGCTGATGAGACACCTGGCCTGGCAGCTAGTCTGGTGCTACATCACATCACCAAGTGTCAAGCCTCTGGTCTCCTGAGCCGCTGGCTATCTCCCCCATCAGCCTGAGTGTCTCTTCTATCTTAAGTCCTGACCACCCGGCTCTTTTATTGTCTGCCCTGCCCTACTGTTTTGCCCATCACTTCACCATCATTGTCTTGTGCCTTATATACTGTCCTGTAAATAAATCACACATCACTCATCTCTGCATTTGGGTCCTCTCTTGTCCAGAAAACCCTGACACAGCAAGCCTACTTCAACAATATATCATCCATGATGCGCCATTTGAGGAGCACTCATCCTCCATTTTGGAGTGTGCAGAGGATTGTAACATTCTCTCTGTACCTAGACCTGCCACTGAAACTAAACAAGGTATACATTGTTTGATATAATATGCACTTCATGTAACACTGTTTAGAAAGTTCATAGTTTTAAATAGGCTTAGGCTTGTGTCAACATTCAGAGCACCATTCTGGAAGGCCAGCTCCTTTCTACAAGAGGTAGCCTCAACTAAAAACTTGCACAAATAAATGATCTGCATAGTTCAAAGGGCCTCAGCTCCAGGTGAACTGGGCGCCCAGTGCTCGCATTGGGTTGCAGACCCTCCTGGCACCACGACGGGAGGAGGAATTCCCTTAGTACAGTGATGGCAGCAAAGTGGTCTAGAACTTGTGCTTCGAATAAGGGGGAAAGAGGAAGGGGAAACTCTGGGCAGGCCTGTTACGACCCTATGGTTCTGTATTTTTATTTCTCTGTTTTTGTTAGTATCTCTGTGTGTTTGTGTCTCCAGCTGATTGGTTCCTACAGACCAATTGATGCTCTCTCCCGATTGGTGCACAGCACTTTAAAGGAAGCATGGCATCACTTCCTCTAGAGAGAGAGATATTGGGGAGAATGGAGAGAGGTTGTTTGTTTGATCCTTGTTGTAGAAGCTGTGTTATTGTTAAGAGTTGAATTTGTTAAGTGTTGAAAACTGTGAGTCTTTGTTTGAATTAGTTTGTGTTTGAAGAGTTTGTTGGATTTGACTAATTTGCCTGGTTGACACTTATTTTGGATTGCCCTTTCAAAGTTTGGTCGCCTGATTGTACATATTGTAAATACTTATTATTATTTGGGAAAGTAGGGAGACTGACGCCATTTTTGTTTATTGTAAGTCGTTTGATCTTTGTTTTTGGTTAGGGAGTTAGGTTTGTACATTGTATTTTCTTTTCTTTACTTTGAGGTTAGGGTTTTAGTAAGAGGTTTTTTTTGAAACAAGGAATTTTTGTTTGTTGTTTTGGCCTTGTCGGCTCCTGAATCTTATGTCCCAACATTAAAATTAATAAATTTATCATTTTTGAAATATTACCTTTTTGTGTTTTTCATGTTGCACCCTTTTCCCTAGACGGGGTGTAACAGGCCCTAGTGAGGACTAAACCCCAGTGAGATCCCAAGTACTGCAGAAAACCTCCTCAAAAAAGGAGACAAAGCTCAACATCTTCAGTTGAAGCCAGGACGCTGCAGCCAGCTTGGCTAAACTGACAGGGAGGTAACGAAGTGCACACCTAGGGACGGCGGCTCCCCCCCCAGGGGAGACCGAACATACCCCAAAACTGTGCGTAGAGCCTACGCACAGAATACGACCAGCAACAGGGGAATATTGAAGCGCACGGTAACACCTGTGCTGACAATGATACGAACAAACCCTGGAGGTGCCTAGGGAGGACCAGGAGGACCTAACACACCCTAAACAAGGGGTCGGGAACCTAACCATATATGGCTCTTTTGATGGCTGCATATGGCTCTTTTGACGCGACGCCCCGCCGCACCCCCCCCCCCACTGTCAACAGATTGATCGACAGGACTATGGCTCTACACAGGTGGCTCTCTCAGACAAAAATGTTCCCGACCCCTGCCCTAAACTAATAATAATAATAATAATCAGTTACATTTATATAGCGCTTTTTACCAAGCTCAAAGCGCTTGGGGGGGGAATCTCCTCAACCGCCAGTGTGTAGCATCCACCTGGATGATGCGACAGCAACCTGTGCCAGAACGCTCACCACACACCAGCTAAGGAGAGGAGACAGAGCAATGAAGCTAATTAATGTAGGGGGGTGATTAGGGGGCCGTGATGGACCAAGGCCAACGGGCAGATTTGGCCAGGGATGCCGGGGTTACACCCCTACTCTTGCGAAGAACATCCTTGGGATTTTTAATGACCACAGAGAGTCAGGACCTCGGTTTAACGTCTCATCCGAAGGACGGCATCACAATATGCTGTCTTTTCCTTGTGGAGCGTGACACTCGGTTGTTGACGGGGGGAGGGGAGTGGAGCGTGATACTCGGTTGTTGACGGGGGGGGGGGGTGGAGCGCGATACTCGGTTGTTGACGGGGGGGGGTGGAGCGCGATACTCGGTTGTTGACGGGGGGGAGAGTGGAGCGCAATACTCGGTTGTTGACGGGGGGAGACGCACACCATTTCTGAATTAGGTGAAATTGAATAATTTTCCGCGGCACACCTGATGATCTCTCACGGCACACTAGTGTGCCGCGGAACACCGGTTGAAAAACACTGCTCTTACGCACCGCCGAAGAGACCAGGGGGCACTAACAGGCGGAGCGTTTGAAACTTTCTATCACACTAATAACTCTTTCCGAGACAATCACACAGCCATTCCAGCACTTGTTGAAGACACTAAAGCTGCCGGTTCCAGGTGCCTTTGTAGCCCTGGCTCATGATGTCATCCGCGTCATTCACACAGGTGTATTCTCTTGTGCTTCAAGAGATGATTATACTAAGGCATTCCTGTAGCGCTATGTAGTTAGTAGCTTCTGTTAGAGTATAATTGCTGTGACAATATGATTCTAAGATACGGCCTACAATCTCCTTGTGAGACTTGAAACTTCTGCTGATGAAACTTTAAAATATTCTTCAGAATTTTTTTTTTTTTTTTTTTTTTTTTTACAATTGACTGCACTTCTGACTCCTGGTCTTCATTCAACATATCTGCTCCTCGGGTTTTTAACTGTAATTCTCCTACAGGAGAGTAACATGTCTACATGGGGAGTGTGGTGGCAAAATTCTGAATAAGAGACAAATCTACCAAATATCTTCATAAAAGTTTTTAAGTTCTTGCAAGAAAAGGTCAGCAGTCGTCTGAAATTGCCGTGCAATGGGCGACCAAGAAGGGAGAGATGGTCCCGCATTTATATCTCTATTTTCAAGGCTAAATTCTCCTACAATAGTTCCTACAGGAACACATTACTCTCTCTATACTTCACACATATGTCTTCCCCTCCTGTAGTCATTACCTTTTTATGGATCTTTGTCCAAATAATTAGTGTCACACAATAATTAAGAATCAACATGTAAATCAAAATGAAAACATAATATATGAATAGAAATTTCTATCACACAAGTACATTTTTGAGATACAGATCTTCATATTAAAACATCTGATGTGTCTCAGTGGCTGGTGTTTTTGCTCAGAGCTGCTGAAGTGAGACATGTTACTCTTTGTGAGCGAACGACTTCTCAAGAAATACACGAAACAATCTTAGCATCATCTTTAACTGCATGTTACAGTGAGAGCGATGCTATTGAAATAACAGTTTCATGTTGAAACACAAGAGGGAGTTAAAGCACTGCGACTGGATTATGAGAACAGTCCGTTAGCCTGAAAACAATTATAAATCCCCACCAGTTCTTCATTTGTGTGGTCATGCATTAACAAACACTCGTTCAAGAGGGTGGGGGATCTAACATAATAAACTGTATAACAAAGGTTTTAATGTACAGTATAATAACAGTTGACAGAGACTGATGGGCGCCATCTTGTGGCTGGTAAAAATGTCCTTCTGCCTCAAACACTTGATATAAGGGTAATCATGAGGATCAGATGGAGCTGCTGTTTCCTCTGAGTTTTTCCCATTTATTTAGTGGGTCTGAACAACCAGTTGGAACCAGCTGAAAACAAGACCCGACAAACATTTAGCAGGTTGTTTTTCTCAGTGTTGATAATAACAGGTATTAAAACAGCAAACCTAAAATTACTTGAAGAAATCCAACGTTAAATATCAGTGTTAAAAATGAATTTGCTGTATAATTTAGTGTTTTCCTTATTTTTTAAATTTCTACATGGTTTTCTAATAGCTCGATACATGGTCAAATGTAATAATTTGGTAAATGGTAGATGAGATGTTTAATAAAATAAGGCACGTTGCTAATGTGAACAGGAAATTTGCCTGAGACAGTGAAATACTCGATGGTGATTGGCTTCTACGTTTTGTTTTTGTTTTGTTTTAAACAGCGGAAGCAAAAGAACAGTTTTCTGAATGGTTGTTACATCGGCAGGTTCAACACGTTCATTAGGTAAGTGCAACGGATATTAATTTTTGTACAGACATTAAAACAAATTATTAAATTAAATTAATAAAGCAATTATTGACAAATATCCATATATGAGGTTTTGAAGGGCTGAAATATCACAGAGAGCGATCAGAACAGAATGTAGTTTCATATTCCGCCACCAGAGGCGCTAAAGCAGTAAATGTTCCTGCTAAACATCACCCTAAAGATATCCAATTTATATCTATATATTAGTCACTGATGAAATATATTGAAATATTTGCATTTTTACATGTTGCTTGAAAATATTTTTAACAGACTATACACAGACTGTAAAGTTAAAATGACTGAATATGAAGATTAAAAATAATTCTGAAATGCATTCTGGATATAAACCAGTGATAAGAGTCAGTTTAATATCTCTTGATGATCATCTTTCTGTGATGTTTGAGCTTTTAACCAAAATGTATCAAATAGTGACATTCAGAATCACATTAAACACGTCACATATTCTAGACTGTAAAACTGTAGTTAAGACTTAGACTTAAGACTGAAGTCATATTCATAGTAATTTTTTCTCTTCAGTCAATATAGAAGTGTTGATCATGTGCAAAGTTCTCATTCATTTTCAAGAACGTCACTTATACTTCAGTACAAAAGTTTGATGATATGTTTATACTCTCTTCTATCATTTTTAAATATGTGATTTATCAACATATGATTATGTTTTATAAAGCAGATCTGAATGTAAATGTTCAGTGTTAAAAACAAAGTTTCCAAAGCGCTGGTCAGTTTTTGCACTTGTTTTCACACTTCATCTCTGTCACATTTGCACATGCATAAAAGCAAAAATAACTGCAGCTTGTTTTTACACTTTAGCTCCTGACGTCTTTATTTCACGAATAAATCTTTATCAGTGTTTATTTTAGTAGAAGAGTGTTAAACCACAGTGTGTTTCTGGTTAAAGTGTCTCTACATTTACAGCCCTTCTCTCTCATCTGATCACTTAATATATTTGCAAAAAAAAAAAATTATTCTCTTGCTGAGTAAAGTTTACAATTACTCCATAAGCAGAAACATTTCTTTTAAAGTTCAATCTTTAAGAAAATATATTAGGGAAAACGGCTTTCTCTTGGGAAACAAAGCAAAACATTTTAACATCTTGTGTGCATGAAAAGCATTAGTCAGAACAGTGTAATATCATGTTTTAGATTTGAACAGAGGGGTCAAGGGTCACAGGTTTATGGCCCTGCTGCAGAAACAGCTTGACTTCTCAGGCTTTTCCAATCAATAGATCAGTGTTTGGCTGGTTTGATGCTCGTCCAGATGCCAAAAACAGACTTTATTGGTGGAGACAAAGCAGAGACGCTTGCAGAACCTCCTAACCTCAGCCGACTCACTTTTATTCAGTTTCTTACTCCTCGCTCAGCCAATGAGAGTTCATTAGGTCATTTGTAACTCTTGTTCACTCATCATTTTCTTTCATTCCCCAATCATCTGTTTTCTTTGCTCCATTCGTAATAGTGGAGAGTAACATAATAAAACTCTACTTTACATTATCATTAGCATCAGTGCGCTTGACATATGGATCTTCATATTAAAACATCTGATGTGTCACAGTGTCTGGCGTTTTTGCTCAGAACTGCTGAAGTGAGACATGAATCTCTGTGAAATACACAAAACAATCTTAGCATCATCTTTAACTGCATGTTAGAGTGAGAGCGATGCTATTGAAATAATGTGGTTTATGTTGAGACACAAGACACAATCTGTGGTTTTATGTAAATTAACAACAGGACTAATCACTGGCAGATGTTCCACAATCATTTAATAATTTGTGTTTTTGTGTAATTCCCTTATTAATGTTGTTACCAGAGTGTATAAAGCACCTGCACTTTCACACTGTATTTCCTCAGTGAGAATATTCACTTCTCTTGCAGCAAAGCTGAGCAAGCTTGTTGGTTCTCTCCACTCGATGTTTCAGAGAAACAGGGTTATGAACAGTAACCTATTGTTCTCTTTCATCATCTCGTTTTCGAGATCCACCTATGGGAGATTTGGACAGCTCCCTGGTTTCCCAGTACACTCTCTGGAAAAGTGCATGACACATCACAAGATAGTAGACCACACACAAACTGAGGATGCAACACCAGGAATGACACGTGATGACATGATTAAACCTGACCAATAAATAATGATGAAATTATGGTGTCAGGTGACAGTAAAAAACATTATGTTTAGGGACATTAGTGAGATGTTTTGGGCAGCCCAATCTTAAAAATGGGAGGAGGGACTAAAACGCTTTGAGGCTACGAAAGCTAACGCCCAGGACAGATTGAGCTACCGGGGTCCTGGTGACATCCAGCCGGTAGTGTAGAAGAGGAGAAGTGTGTCTCTTCCAGCAAACACTGGCTGCCCCGTTATACTCCATCTCAGGCACACTCTCACCAATGAGTCACGGGTGGTGGTGATTTGAGATCTGATCTGAGAGAGAGCAAACCGAAAACACTGTAAGGCGGACAAGGCCGTTCCCGAAACACCTCACACTGTGACAAATTGTCTTAATACACATCTTCCAGAGACACAACCCACTGTCCATAACACCTCAACCTCGCTTTTGCATTTCTCTATGTTCACTTCTCTTTCCCCCCGTCTCTTCTCTCCAAATGGTCTGAAACTCACCCAACAGTCCATATGATTTATTGTGAAAAATGATCATACAATGTAATACATGTTTGGTATCATTTGAAATGTCTAAGTGTGACTGGTACAAATGATGTATTCCCATAAGAAGCAAACCAAAAGTGTTAATGTCAGAGTTCTGCCACATTCGGTTTAGTCATTTCTTGGTTTTGTGACAGAGCTCTGACACTACCTTAATGTCTTGTGTTTGGTATGTGCGCACGCGGATTCGACAGTTCGAGCGGCGTGCGCTCTTGTCTGTGTAATGTCTTCTGTAGGGATGAGTGAGTACAGCATTATCTGTATCTGTATCTGTTAACCATATGAATTATCTGTATCTGTCCTCAGATTGGGAGGGGCCTAACCTGAAAGTGGGCGGATTTAACCCGGATGTGTCGGGATGTCTTGAAATGGACGGGGCTTTAACCGGTATGTTATTTTTAATCATGCAATTGATTGAAGCTGTTTAGATTAGAATTGGTTTATCAGAAATTGTTCTATTACAAAATGCTGATTAGAAAACTTTTTATATGACAGCATCAGCATTGAGCTTCTGATCAATGGTTTTGATCACAATAACAAACAAACTATATACGGAACAAATTTTGCAACAATGAATACAACACATGTGGTTGCAATTATGAAGAAATCATCATTTTTAATCATTATTTTTTGCGTGAAGTCAAAAAAATGGTTAGAGACGGTAAACCAACAGACGGTAAAAAAAAAAAAATCTCTGACAGGCAGGAACACAACGCTAGTCACATTCTACCAAGTACCACGTCTGAACAAACCCCACGTTTACCAGAACTATACTGGCTAATAAGTAAGTACTACAAACAAACCAAAATAAAAAAACCAACCTGAAGCTGAAGAAACCCTAAACGTTAATGGAAAAGACCCTCAAACCTGAATGACTGAGGGAGAGACAAAAAGAGAGAGAGAGAGAACTGTTCTCTTCTCAGCGTTCTGCACGTGAATGAGCAGGGCGGAGCCGCGGGACCCAGCAAATCTGTATGTGTAGGGGAGGGGCGCTGTGACTAGCGTATCACAGAACGCAGATTCTTATCATTCAATCTGAATTGAATATTCTTATTCAATCCGAGCACAGATATTAACTCGGATTACTCATATGATACTCGTACTCTGCAAAAATGCTTTATCCGTACCGGATACTCGTTTCAGCCAAGTATTTGGCTCAACTCTAGTGTGGTTCGTGTTTTCGTCGGCCGCATGCTTTCAAGCTGTGTTTGGTGTTGCGCACGCAGATTGGTTGTCACCAGCTGCGCGTCGTCTTTGTTTAATGTGAACACGTGGCGATGCGCATCCACATTGGCTGCATGTTCATGTCTTGTCATTGTGTTCTCCTCCCTCCTTGTTTCCTTGTCATTAGTTTGATTTGTCCCAGCTGTTTCCTGTTCTATTATCCTCCCTCCTGTGTCTATTTGATCCCCTCGTGTTTGCTGTCCTCTGCTGCTTCATTGCCGTCTGTCCAGGTGTCTAGTCGAGTCCTAGTTGAATCCTAGTCGAGTTCTAATTGAATTCTAGTTGAATCCTAGTCAAGTCCTAGTCTGTTTTACCCCCTCGGGGTGGTTTTGTTTGAGTCCTGTTTTTTGTTTTTCATGTTTCAATAAAGAAACCTTCCCCTTGCGATTGGGTCCTCGCTCATCCTTCCACGAATCATGACAGTTGAAGGTTAAAGAGTTTAGAAATGTTTGGCTTATTTTGGATGGGTTTTTCCCTCCAAAAGTATTCAATGTTAATTGCAGTCTGGTCTCAATAACCAAAAGGTCAATTGTTAACTCATGATGACATTAAAAAGACCTGTCCTGGTCTGGGTTATTAAAGGGAAAGTTTCAGAATGCTCACGGCTCTTTCTGTGGTGGCCGGAGGAGTTCATAATGTTGAATGATGCACCACATTATGAATTTGTCTAGGCAAATTAGAGCCAAGATCAGCCCGTAATGTGGAATGCCTTCGGATACCCGACATTATGTATTTTCCTAAATTCACGTATGCATCCTTTACTATATTTCTGAGCATTCAATGTTTGTATTGATTATCTTTGAATTTGATTATGCAATTGGCGCGATACATTTACCTGAATGTTAATAAATTGTTGCGTTTGATTTATTCTGTCTTCCATCTTGCATGCATGAAAAGCATTAGAACAGTGTAATATCATGTTTTAGATTTGGGGGGGTCAAGGGTCACAGGTTTATGGCCCTGCTGGAGCCATAAATATTTCCGAGGGGCTCAAATGGCTGTTGAGACAAAGCCTCAGTGGTCCCACTCCAGAACCGCTTGTCTAGTGACTGGAAGAGAATGGTGTGCACAAATCTACGAATAACAGGCTGCTGTCCTATAGCACCATCAAACCCAACATGACGGTGGTGAATTTCCCTGTTCGCTTGGGAAAGAAGATGCGTGCGTAATGGTAGGGGAAACGGCTTACGAGTTTGATTCGTTCCAAGAGCGAGCTTGTAAACCAAAATACTCGTACACCAAAACAATTTTCCCCATAAGAATGCACTAAAAATCAATTAATTCGTTCCACACGACCATAAATGCCCATTTTAAATATTTTTTTGGTTTTACCCTATTAATTACAGTTAAAATTATAACCGAAGCAGATAATCCGCATGCTCATATAGCCAGCGGGTTTTGGGTTTTGTGTAAAAAATCGTTGGCTTAACTCGCACCCATAGAATGATGAACTTTTTTGTGTAAGATCACATTTAAAATTTAAAATGTTGCTTGCATGATTTCAATTATCCACAACTGTTCAGGCTCGGTATCAGAAGAAAAAGACAAGACATTCTCTTTCGCTGCGCAGCAGCTGCTCATCTGCTCATCAGTTGCTCAGCTGTTCTGGGCCTCAGTTCCAACAACAATAGGACCGCATACTTGGACGAGGTGGAGCAACTGACATCGTGACATGGTGCCAGGACAACTGTCTCTTTCTGAATGTTAGCAAGACTAAATAACTGATTGTGGACTTCAGGAAGAGACAGCAACGGTCATACGCCCCTCTTATGATCAGCGGGACACCGGTAGAGAGAGTGAGCAGCTTCAAATACCTGGGTGTAAACATTTCAGAGGACCTGACCTAGACTGCACAGATTCAACTGTTAATTTGCACTGTCCATGGAGCGGACCTGTTTACATTTCACTGCCAGCTGTATATCCTGTATATAACTGTGTATGTGACAAATAAAACTCTTGAATCTTGAATCCTGAATCTCTTTAAGACGTGTCGATTGAGATGAGAAAAGCCCGCTCTTATGGCAGCACAGCCAATCATGTCTTCTTGCATGATTGACAGGTCAGACAGCCTATCAGCGCCAGCTGTCAGAGTGATAATGCAAGCGCCAAAGATAACAACCCTCGCAAGAAAGAAAAATGAAAATTTATTGATGTACATGATCGAGTTTTAGTGTCTTTTTACACAACAGTGTTGCCGCGATTTGTTTGATGAAACAATCGGCACTCATCTAAAAAAATGTACATGCACTGTACTGTGTAAATGTTTGCTAACAACAAAAGGCATATGTAAAACCACCACAATAAAAACCACCTTCAACTCTTGATACAAACCTGTAATTATATTCTCCAACAATGCAAACACAAAGATTGCTCACAAAATCACAAAAAACGTGCGAGATGCTACAGTGTGCTATCCCTCAGACGAGATCAACGACAGAGAGTGAACCGTGAGCGGACCGTGATCCACGAGCAAGGCAAACTCAGTGCAGGCACAGTGAACTAGGTATGCAAAATAGTCACGAAATAACCATCTGTGTCACAGTCTAGTCATGATCCTCATGTGTTCCCGTAGATGTCTTAGTTTAATTACCCATTTAGTTCACCACCTGTTTGTATTTTCCTAGTGTATTTAAACCCCTATGTTTCCATTGTCCCTTGTCGGTAATTGTCTATGTTATGTAGTGTTCATGTTGGAAGTTCCGTGTGTGGATGTATGCTCCATGCTCCCCGTGTTTTTGCACCCTTGCGTGCCGTTTATGTTTCGATTTTTTGATTAAAGTATTTTCTGTTTGGAATCTCCGAGTGTCTCCTCGTCTCCGCATCGCACATCAACACCAGCGTGACAGAATTACCGACCGGGTTTTTGTCACCCTGAAGACAGAGATTCGGCTGCTATGGAGTATTCCACCTCTCCTGCAGCAGAAGCACGCCACTCTGCCACAACGCCCGCGATTTGGGAGGATGACTCTGCGCCCGCCGGAACGCAGCTCGGACCAGTCCGTCTCGCTGGTCGAGCTGCGTGCGCGCCCACAGCTCCGCTACCCACTGCTGCGCCTGTTGCTCACCAGAAAAGGCCTGCTCCAGCGCCGGTTCCCGCGCCACGACGCCCGCCAGCGCCAGTTCCCGCGCCTTGACGCCCGTCAGCGCCAGTTCCCGCGCCTCCGCCGGCTCACCTAGACCTCCTAGACCACCCAGAACCTCCGCCTGACCTATTAGACCTCCCAGAGCCTCCGCCGGCCGCCCGCGATGAACTGTGTTTTTCACAGGCCGCCCATGAACTGTGTTTGCCCCAGGCCGCCCATGAACTGTGTTTGCCCCAGGCCGCCCATGAACTGTGTTTACCCCAGGCCAAACTCCCTATATTCCCGGGCCTCTGGTTCCTTCCTGACCTCCCAGACCTCCCTGAACCCGAGCCACCAGAACTCCCACCCAGCCTCCCTCTCCCTCCACCTCTACCATGTCTGCACTCTGCCCCGTCTCCTCCTGTGTTCCGCACCCACACTCTAGCTCCCCTCAACACCGGGGAGCTGCCATGCGTCGGCGGAACACCGGCATCGCGGGGCATTGAGGTTCCACCTCCGACCTCGGTGCCCCTCATTCCACCTCGGCCCGTCGACGCATCGGCGTCACTTCCACTCCTCACTCCCTCAGTCCCACCAGCCTTCCCTCTCCTGCGGGTTCCCTCGTCCCTCCGGTCGTCCCTTGGTCGGTTGTCGCCTGGCCTCCACCTGCGGCTCCGGCTGGCTCCCCCCTCCCTCCGGGCCTCCCTTTGTCCTCGGGCCTGCCGCTGGTCCTTCGGAGGCTCGTCGTTCCAGCTCCTTCTCGGCCTCCGGAGCCAGCGGCATCAATCGGGGTCCTCGGCCCATCGGTGTCTCCGTGGACTGACTTGGTTGCCGGGCCCCCTGTCCCACCTGAGCCTCCCTGGTCACCTCCCTCTGCCTGGCCCCTGATCCCGCCTGTTCCCCCCTGGACCTTGTAATTTATTTATGGACTCTAGTTTATCGTTCCTTGTCCTGTCCTCCCCCTGGTCCCCCTCCCTCCCTCCGCTGTTGACCAGTTTTGGCGCGAGGTCGCGCCTTCCGGGAGGGGGAGCTACTGTCACAGTCTAGTCATGATCCTCCTGTTTTGTCCCTCATGTGTTCCCATAGATGTCTTAGTTTAATTACCCATTTAGTTCACCACCTGTTTGTATTTTCCTAGTGTATTTAAACACCTATGTTTCCTTTGTCCCTTGTCGGTAATTGTCTATGTTATGTAGTGTTCATGTTGGAAGTTCCGTGTGTGGATGTATGCTCCATGCTCCCCGTGTTTTTGCACCCTCGCGTGCCGTTTATGTTTCGATTTTTTTGATTAAAGTATTTTCTGTTTGGAATCTCCGAGTGTCTCCTCGTCTCCGCATCGCACATCAACACCAGCGTGACAATCTGAAGTGGCGAATTTGTCCGAGATATTTGCTCGAGATATTAGTGTTCGGCAAGATTAAGGAATCGACATTAAATAATCGAAAATACTAAGACAAATCGGGAGTTTGGCGGTTCCACTTCAAAAACGTCGACATAATAGCTTTGGCGAGTTAACCATGAGTCGAGATAAGTGAACTCTACTGTGTATATATATATATATATATATATATATATATATATATATATATATATATATATATATATAACATAATCATATCATGTCTATAGATCACATTTTTAAAAATGATAGAATATATATATACACATACATGTGTATATACTCTGTTCTATAATTTTTTTAAATGTGATCTATAGACATGATATGATTGTTATAAAGCA